>PVJI01013987.1:0-45847 GCA_004026765.1 Micronycteris hirsuta | reverse complement strand
CGTGAGTGAGTGGCTGACTTCCTGGCACTTTCTGTCTATGCGTCTTCGCCAGGCGGGACCCACCGTCAGTGTCCTGATGTGCGATTTCCAGGCTTATCTGACAAACCTCCCCCCAACCCCCCACCCCGAGTGACAGGCTCAGCGGGAGAAATAAGGTGAGGGAGGGGGCAGCCTGCCCAGCGTGGGGCTGGGTGGGGTCCCGGTGTGGGGGTTCCCGTCCCCCAAGGGGCGAGGGCTAGAGGGTGCAGGGCTGCTTTCTGAGGTGAGAACAATGCTCTGGACTTGACCGTGGTGCTGGCTGCACACTGACTGTCCTGAAAATCACCGACGTGTGCCCTTGAAAGGGCGCGTGAGTCTAACCTCAGCACAGGTGTTCAAATAGAAAAGAACAGAATTGGGGTGCCTGGGGGGTGTTGGGTCCTCCCCCGTCACCTCCCACCCCACCTGGGGCCACGTCTCCAGCTCCCCTGTGTTGGCCATGGTCCAGCTGCCGGCACCTGCTCGTCTGGGTCGCCCGTGAAGCTCCCGGCATGCAGGCTTGGCCTCTCTGCGTAGTATGCCGGGTCCAGGCAGGGTGGGCAGCGAGCAGGGCGGCCCCAGAGGTCTGCACCTGTGATGGAGCCATGTGAACAGAGACCCGGGTCTAGGGGACGTGGAGCAGGGCCGTCCTGGAACCAGACTCTACCCCAGGGTCCATCCCCGGGGCTCCGGAGCAGCCTCCTGTGTGAGCACTTGTCCCTCCCCCCTCAAGCTCCACCCTTAGACAGGCACCCAGAGCAGGAGGCCCCTGAGGGGCCCCAGAATGAAACTCAGCAGGGGGCAGGGTCGCCTGTGGGGACTGCCCCAGCGTGGGCTTGAGGTGGGGCAGGGCAGGGGGCCAGCCAGGGGCGGGACCTCAGTGCCGGACAGTCGCTCCCTGGAAGGAGCTGTGGTTCCCACCCACTCTGGGGGCCCCTGCCTGCTGGAGGGGGCCCAGGTGCCCTGCCCCCCAACCCTACTCTGTCTCCACGGGGCAGCCAGGTGCCCTCAAGTCCCAGGTCCACCTGGGAGCCAGTTGTGGGGCAGCCCCAGGAGGGGCTCCTGAGAGAGGGGAGGCGAGGCCTGTGCAGGACGTGGACTCGGCCCCTGGACGAGGCAGTGGTGGGCCCCTGCCCC
This sequence comes from Micronycteris hirsuta, assembly GCA_004026765.1. NCBI lineage: Eukaryota > Metazoa > Chordata > Mammalia > Chiroptera > Phyllostomidae > Micronycteris > Micronycteris hirsuta. The sequence continues at coordinate 44,692 of PVJI01013987.1, read as the reverse complement.
CACCTAGTGGCCTCTCCCCAGTGCCCTGCTCCCCTGGGGTAGAAATGGTAGAGATATATTAATTATATTTCTCCCCCTAATGGGCTGCTTCCTTTATGATGCGGGGACCCCGGAGTAAATTTTAAAATCAATTATACAATTACACATGTAGCAATAACAGCGCACACAGCTAATCTCCAGCGGGTCAGGGCGGCCACCCTCCAGGAAAGCGGCTTTCATTAGGGGAAGGGCTGTTAGTGCCAGAGCCACAGAAATAATGGGAGTGGGTGTATTCAGCGCCAAGTAACAAATGAGGGTGCTCGCGAGATAAGACGCGGAGCCGGCTGCCTGGAGAGCCGGGGAGGCCCCACACCTCTGCGGGTCACCTGCGCCTGCCTGGGGACAGGAATTAATTTTAGACGGTTTCTGGGGCCTGGCAGGTGGGGGGCTGCTGCCCACTGAGCCACAGCCAGGCCTGGTGGGGGCAAGGAGCTGGGAGCGGGGGAGCATCCCTGTCCCACTCACCCGCACCGCTGCGCTTGCCCTGGGGTCCTCGAGGCTGGGAGGCAACCCCCCCCCCAGGCTGTAGCCTCACAGGCCTGGGCAACAGGAAACCTCAGTGTTTTCATGGCCACTTCTCGCCACGACCATTGCTGCTGGAGACGTGACCTTCGCACGCCCGACCTGGTGTCAGAGGGACCAGGACAAGTGCTCAGAGCGGCAGCTGCTGGGCTCTCCTGGCCCCAGCGTCTGGGGCGGCCGCCCACCCCCGCAGCACCAGGGTCCTGTGGGGGAAGGGTGGTGTCGCTCTCAAGTAGGTGTCTGCGGAGCCGAGGTCATGCGTGTTAGAAAAGACAGAAGGCGGTGGTCAGCGTGGCTGCGCTGGGACCAAGGGCCCTGACGACTCCCACAGACGTGAGCGCCGGGCCTGGCCTGGACGACAGCAGGGCCCCGTGGCCTCCACTGCCGCTCGCTCCTCCTCCACCGGCCGGGGCCCTGCCCACGGCCCTGGGAGGCTAGGACGGGAGGACGAGTGGAGGAGGGAGGCCAGGGCTCAGCTCCACGTGTGACTGCGGCGGGGTCACCGTGCTGCAAGTCCCACCAAAGGGCTGTTGGCATTTCGGGCCCCACGTCCCCGTCTGTGGTCACTCTTTGGTGAGACAGTGCCCAGCCTGCATGCAGCCTGGATCCCCCTCGGGCCTGGGGTCAGGGGGTGGCGGGGTGGCTGGACAGCCAGAAGATACTTCTGGTGAAACGGTGGTCCAGCCGGTTGTGGGGGGTGATGAGGGAGGACAAGGCCAGGCAGCAGAGACCCCGTGCCTGAGTCCCCTGAGGCGTGACCACCCAGGTCAGCGGGGGGGGGCGCCAGGCAAATCCGAATTTCATCCACTACCAGAGGTCCCCTCTCCTCCCTGCACCCCCCGGGGCTCCCACTTGTTCCTTCTGCTGCCCCGGCCGTGGCGTGGTGGCCAGCAGACGGGCGGACAGTCACCCCAGTGCAGCTGAATCCTGCAGTGATTATGGGCGCGGATTACCTCACAAATAAATGAGCTGGGAGATGCCACGGGCGCGCCTCTCCTTCCCGCGTGGGCAAATAGACCCCGATAAGGGGATCTTTGTGATCACACGGGGCTGCACTGGTTAATTCTGGCTTTTAAATACCGCAGGGCCCGGAAAAGGAGGCGACGGCCTGAACACGTATTCTCCAGGCCGCGGTGCGGCCCCTCCGAATCGGGTCCGTGGAGCCCGCTGGCCGCCACCTCCTTTGTGAGTGCTATCGCTCCATCACGGCGAGATCATTTCCAAATTAAATTTTATGGTCCATTACTTACCGCCTCGACACCGCTCTAATGGAATCTTAAATGGAACTGACTTGATCTGTGTGGGCTGGCCTCTCAGTTAAGATGTTATTTAGTTCTAATTATCAGATAATGAACTCGGGAAATTTAATTTTTAATATTTGTATGTCGAAAGTCCATTGTGCTTTGCTGAGAGACTCTAAATTAAAAGTTAACGCGGGGCCAGTGCCGGTGCCAGAACGCGCCCCCAAGGCGAGGGCCGCGCAGCCCCTCCTGTGGGCCTCGCCTGCCTGTCCACCGGGAGCCCACCTGACCCCACGGGCAGCCGGCAGGAGACCCAGGCCCAGGCCCCGGCCTCGGCCCCCAGTGGCACAATGGCGAGGGTGGACGCTGCATTAGGAGAGGCGGGAGGGGTCTGGACCCCAGGATGCAGCACCCCCCTGAGTGTCCCTGCCCAAGCTGACAGCCACCACTGGGGTCCGTGGTCCAAAGGCATATTCGAGTCCACCATCTGGGGGGATACCTCCACCCCCAGCTGCCCCCAAGGCCCTCGAGCACAGCAGGCAGAGGGAAGCAGGGCCCCCAGCCCCTGGTTTTGGGGGAGACCCTGAGCCCACCTGTCCCCAACTTCAGGGATGGGGGGGAGCCCCAGCGAGGGGGAAGGGGCTGCGGTTTCATCCTGACTAGCGGAGGCAGAACCACCCGCACCCTGTCCTCTGTCCGCTGCGAGCCCCAGCTGAGGACGGCCCCAGCCCGACGTAAGCAAGGACCTGGGCGAGACACCATCGTATCCCCAGTCTCCCTGTTCTTCCTCACACCCTCGACCTGGGACGCTGTGCCAGCCCCTCCCTAGCTTTGGGCCCAGGTGTCTCTAGGGAAGCCAGGCTCTGCCTCCCTCCCCACCCTACGTGTGCCTGGACCAACGACGGGGCTCACGCTTGCTTCCTGCAAGGAGCTCATGTCTTGGGGGTCTGGTTCAACCATTTCTCTGCATCAGCCAGACTCATGGGAGCTTCTCCATGCCCTGAGCTCAGTGAGGCTGAGGGAGCTGAGGGCCTCCAGATGGGCTGCCAGAGACCACCTGGTGGGCTTCCTGGAAGAAGGGGCCATGACAGGGAACCTGGAGAGTGGTGGGATTTAGCAATAGACAGAATCATAGATGGCAGGGTAATGGCCGGGGAGATCATTGAGGGGGAGTGGTGCTGCATGAAGGGACAGAGAATGGACGAGGGAACAGGGTTACAGGTCAGGATCCTGCAGCTGGGTGACAGGGAGGAGGCTGGTGTGGGAGATGTGAGAGGCGGCTGCAGAGCTGGACCCAGAGGCAGACAGGCCAGCCCTGTGCCCCCAGACCTGGTGCTGCCCACCTAAACCCACGCTGGCCCAGCCCATCCACCAGCCACAAGGTCACCTGGACTTCCTGTGAAGGGTGATGCTGGCCAGCGAGGCCAGCTACCCAGTAGTGGACGGCTGGCAGCCCTTCCCATCGGACCCCATCCAGGCCTCTGCCCTGGTCCACGATGAAAGTGGATGGCCAGCAGCCTGTCCATCTCAGGGGCCTTCTCAGCAGACTCAATCCTGCTCCTCAGGGAGGGCCCCCATGAGGCAGGGATGTGCCTTCTGTCTGCGGTCTGCAGCCCAGGAGGCCGGCTCACACAGCAGCCCCCCACCTGCACACAGCAACCCCCCCCCACTCCATCGGGAAGTAGGGGCCCCTCAGGGGTGTCTCCCTCAGGGTCTCTGCAGGTTAGGCTGAAGCCACTCCTTTACCTGCTGGCACCTGACCAGCCTCCCAGACCTTGAGGCTGAAAGCCACGCCGACGTCTGTGCCACCCCAACGCAGCACCCACATGGCCGCACGGGGCTCCCTTTTTTCCATCCTCGTGACACTGTCTCTTGTCCTTTTGATGATGGACCCCTGAGGTTTTGATTTGTGTTCCCCTGATGATCGGTGATGCTGAACATCTTTTCCTGGGCTTGCTGCTTGTTTATAAACCATCTTTGAGGACATGTCTGTTCAGATCCTTTGCCCATTTTAATTGAGTTGTTTGGTTTTTGGAATTCTCTATGTATTCTGGATATTAATCCCTTATCAGATATGAGGGGTGACCCCCCAAAACAGAATTTATTCATAAAAAATTATGCATTTACTATTACATGTTTAATCTTCAGTCACCCTCAAAGAACTCCCCACTGGATGCAGTGTACCTGTCACGGCGTTTTTCCCACTGCTCAGAATAGTTTTGAACTCATCAATTTTGATACCTTTTAGTGCTTCTATTTTGGTTCCACATCAGCAAAACGTTTTCCTTTAAGGACTTTTTTCATCCAGGGAAACAACAACAACAAAAAGTTGCTGGGAGAGAGATCGGGTGAATAGGAAGGGTGGGGCACGGGGGTTCAGCTCTTTTTGGTCAAAAACTGTTGAACACTCAGTGCAGTGTGGGCAGGTGTGCTCATAAATCCCCCATCATGAACTGGGCAAACGCATTGAATCTTCAAAAAAATTCACGGAAGCCGAATGCAGCCCCTCACAACAACGCCAGCTGGTCCACTGATGCAGCTGGGTTCCTAGAACACTCACCTGTAGTACAGGTGGTGAAAGCCTGGACTACACCCGTACACCCTCCAAAAGATAATCCCAGGGGTTTGGGGTCCCCTCTTAGATCTGATTTGCAAATACATTCTCCCATTCTGTGCCCTTTGAGGCACAAAAGCTTCAGGTTTTCATGAGGCCCAATTTGCCTGTTTTTCCTTTGGTCCCTGTGTCTTCGGTGGCATATCCAAGAAGTCACAGCCAGATCCGATGTCGTGAGCATTTGCCCTGTGTTTTCGTCTAAGGGTTTGATTGTTTGGGGTCTCAAATGTAGTTCCTCGACCCGTGTTGATGTCATTTTTGCATCTGGCGCTAGGTAAGGGTCCAACCTCTTCCTTTGCACGAGGAATCCAGGTTCCCGGCACCATCCCCACTGAGTGGCCGCGGCGCCCCTGTTGGAAATCACGTGACTGCACACGAGCGCCCACCTCTGCACGGGCTGTTCTCTCCCTGGGTCCCTGCGCCACCTTTACGCCAGGCCCACGCTGTTTGATTGCTGGGCTTCGTGGCGAGTCTTGAAATCAAGCAGTGAGGCCTCCGGTTTTGCTCTTTTTCAGGACTGTTTTGACTGCTGGGGTCCCTCGAGATCTCTGATGTGCTTTTTAATTTCTGCAGGAACACGTGCCGGAATTCTGATAGAGCCGCGCAGAATCTGTAACCCGCTTTGGGGAGTGCTGTCGCCGAACGAGACTTGTTCTTCCAGGCCCTGGGCGTGGGTGTCTCTCCGCTGCGTCTTCCTCAACTGCTCCCCGCCGACTTTTATTGTGGCCGCTGCACAGCGGTCAGGGTTATCCCTGCGTATTGGGTTCTGTCTTTGCGGCTGTGAAGGGCACTGCTCTCCCCTTTCCTGCCGGTGCGGTCGGCGCTGGCCGCGGCGCATGGATATCTTTGCGGTTTGTCGAACACCCGGACCTTTTCCCGTAGCTCACGCGCAGACAAGCGCGTAGAACGGGAACGTGCCACTGAGTCACACAACACGACGCGTGTGTGTGTGTGTGTGTGTGTGTGTGTGTGTGCGCGTGCGTGCATGCTCCTTCGGCCCCGCCACAGCGCGTCAGCACCCAGCCTGGCGCCGCCTCCCGAGGAGACACCCCACCCTGAGTTCCGACCCCACGCCTTGCTCAGCCCCCTGGGAGGCTCACAGACGGAAACCCGGGAGGGGCTGCGTCCGGCCGCTGCGCTCTGTGCCAAGCTCAGGAAGCCAAGCCGTGGACTCTTTCCTTGGGTGGGTTTCCTGGGGCTGGCGGCCCCCCGGGGGTCTTCTGGTTTGGCGCTGCTCCGCTGTCCGTGTGCGAGTCTCTGGTGAGTGCCTGCGTGTGCTGCGTGGGGTGCTCCGGGGCGGGACCGCTGGGAGTGCGCTAGGTTTGGCTCTGTAGTCACCCCAGGTCGTTGTCCGACCTGCTTGAACGATCCACGCGGCACCAGCGGTTCACGGGGTCCCGGCTGCTCCCTGCCGGATGCAGGAGCCCTGTGCCGGGGCCAAGGAGAGGGCGCTGACCCGTCTCTCCCCATCTCTGTTCATGGCGTCACGTCGGTGCTCGAGGTGACCTCAGGAGGAGCATCCACACTCTGGAAGTTGGCCAGCACTGCACAGCAGGGCTGCCATTGGCCCCCTCTGGTCGTGAATACCTGACGCCCACGGAAGGCTGTGACTTGCGTTGCAAAGTCGGAAAGCTCTGCTCGGAGAAGTGGTGGTCCTGTAGGGACACATGTGCGACCTCACAGGGCACCGTGTCCCACTTGCTTCCTGGTTCCGAGCACCTGGCCGTGCTCGAGATGCTCCGCGACCTCTCCTGGAGCGCTGCCATCCCTCAGGACGGTGGTCTGACCCCTCTCCCCCCGACGGCCCCCTGCCCTGCCTTTGGCGCTTTGGGTACAGCTGTCTGCCTTCGCTGCCGACCCGGGAGCTCCGTCCCTCCGAGTGCCTACCCACTGCAGGCACAGGGTATGGGTGTCTCGCACTCTGGGGCTTCCTCCCTATAGAGACGTCTTCTGCGCTGAAGCAGCCCTGTTTGCCAGTGACTCCTCGGTGGCCGCTGCTGTCGGACTCTTGTTTAAGGAATGACTGTCCCCTCGAGGACCCTTCCCTGCCACATTCGCCCCTTTAATTCACCTGAAAATGATTGCGTGTTTTTCTGTGGCTGTAAACCAACAGAGGTGGCCACCACCTGTCAGGTGACCCCCACTGCCCACGGCCAGGATGAAGGCAGAGGCTGCTCCCTCGAGGCCGTGGCCAGGGTCAAAGTCCATTCTCTTGGGAAGAAGTTGGAAGTGGACAACGGGGTCACTGGGCCAGTCATGCCTCAGGGCCCAGTTGCCTCCCAGCACCTCCAGGCCATGACAGGTGTGTGTGTGTTGAGGTTTGGGTGGCAAGAAGTCCCCCATTTACGCTTGACCCTCCTGGGAGCTCAGTTGGGGCCAGACCGTGGCAAACAAGGTCTGGGTGGGGACCAAGAAGCCAGGCCAACGTCCAAGGGGCTGCTGTGAGTTCTGCAACACCCCCCCCTCCCGCCATGGTCTTGCTGCCACACTGCCCCCTCTCTCTCAGACACCAGCAGCCACAGGCTGGTCCCTCCTTGGGGACAGGGGACTGCAGTGGCCCGGTGACAGGCAGGATGGGCTGTGGGGTCAGCAGGAGCTGACAAGGGCAAAGGCCACAAACGCCACAGGCTGGAGCAGTGGCCGTCAGGCCCCAGGGGCACCAGGCAGGGGGGCTGCCCTAACCGAGTGGGCTCGTGATAGGGGCCCTGGCCCCCACAAGGCTCTGAGGCTGCCCTCTCCATTGCAGGATCCCGCGCCCAGGCCCTGCCCTCTGGCAAATCTGGGAAGAACCCGCCTGTGGGTGCTGCCTTCCGGAGTACCGCCCCTGCTCCAGCCCCCTCTGGGCCACCCCATCCTGAAGTCACGGGTCACCAGCTGCGCGCAGCACCAGCAGACCTGCCTTTGATACATGGGGAGGTGGCTGCACCTGCCAGGTGGAGGTGGTGGACTGGGGACAGGCCCAGGAATGCAGAGATATGCCAACCAGAGGGCCCGGAAACCTGGACCACAGCGCTAGTTACCAAGGAGCACTCGGCGGGGAGGGGGGACCGGCAGGTAGACAGACACAGAAACAAAACCTGGCTCCTGCTAAACAGTTACTGTCACAGCAAGGCCCTTGGAGACGCCAGACCAGAGCCGGCACTGGCCCCAGGGACAGGGTCACAGGGTCAGGGCTGGGACACCCAGGAGGGCAGAGGCAGATGGGGCGCCGGCCACGAGGGGTCCAAGTGCCAGAGCAGGGGAAGCCCACCCCCACCCCAGTCCATGGAAAACACCCAGAGGGAACTGGGTTCACGTCGTGTTGCGCTGCAGGCCCCTCGAGCACACCTCACAGGCTGGCTCTGACCAGTTGACTCAGCCAGGCCCTGTGACGGCAGGACCCACAGACTGCCCCACAGCACCCACCCCCTCTGTGCTCCACGCGCTCCGAGGTCCCTGCTCGTGTGGATGAGCCTGTGTGTCCCCCGTGGAGCAACCACACACACCTGCTGGACGCCCACTGGGTGGGGACCTGGAGTGGTAACCCCTGTACCCTGCAGTGGTCCCAGCCCCAGGCCACCCTGCCCACAGTGGACCACAGGGTCTCAGGGTGGGCTCTTCCTGGGGCGCTCACTGGGGGACAGGAAGGACAGGGCTCCAGCCGGTCAAGAGACATGGATAGGATGTGGTGAATGCTGCCACCCCGAACCCTGTATCTTCTGGCTCATGTTCGAACTCTTAATTGCAATCAATACCAGGGAAACAGTTCAATTCCAACCAGCCGGGCAACCACCACGACCGGAAGAACAGCGCGGAGGGTCATGCAGACGTGGCGGTGGAACAGGCTCCATGTGCGGCGGCCCCAAATTATCCATTAGCTGCTCTTCCAATTAACAGGCAGCAGGTACCTCGGTCCTAAATCACCGCGTGGCCGCCCCATGGGTATAAATCACGTCTTATTGCCACCGCGTCTGGGCGGCGGCTCTTCCACGGGACCGTTCCTGCCCCTAAATCCCGAGGCCGCTGATGGATGCCGCTGCATCGGCCGCACTGAGGCCGCCATCTGCTCACAGGAAGCGTAAGCCCCAATCGGCGCATCCTGATTGTAACTGGGCTAATTTATTGCTCGCGCACGGAGGAGCGGAATTTGCAGCAACTTCTCCAGCCACCAGGGAGCCTGTGGCCGGCCTGTGCCTGCGATGGCGGCCTGATAAAGTCGGCGTCGCCGACACCAGCCACCGCGCCATGTAGCCCAGAGGGAGAGGCGGTGGCGCCTCCCGCGGGGGGGATTTATTTCTGAATTAAACACGCGCAGCCCCAACGGAAGCCTATTCATTTTCACAATCAGCTTTCTCCCCAGTTGTAAACAGACTCTTTCTAAAACTTGTGCATGATTTTAATTACAGATAAGTTTCTCTTTAAAGGCCGGCATTCATGCCTGGGTTGCTAAGCTGAATTCGATACATCTCCACGTTCCCGGTGTCCAGCGGGTGCACAGGCCAGGACGGCCCAGGACCCAACTGGCCCTGGCAGCTCGGGGGTGGCCAGCTCCGTGGCCTTGTCCTGGTCCAGGGCAGCAAGCGGAGCAGGGCGCCACTCACAGACCTTCTAGGACTGCCCCAGCCCCCACCCCGCTCCTTGGTGCCCAGGATGGAGGAGCCCCGGCCCCCGGCAACAGACTTTCCAGCAGGCCCATGGGGCCAGTACTGGGGCCGGCCCTCCTGAACCGAACCTCTGCAGCCTCTCAGAAAATGCTTTGAAGAAATGCCATTTTTTCCCCACAGAAAAGATGACAGAAGTTGAGCTGCAGATCACTTCTGTTCAGCGGTCGTGGGTGGAGGTCCTGGCCCGGCCGGCCTTTCCTCCGCAGGGGTTCGGCAGAGCCCGGGGCTGCGCAATTTTTCACTGGTAAATGAACTGCCATGACCACGCACTGCATTCCTGCGGCTTCACCCGTAATAACTTTAAAGCCCATCACGATTCCTTATTTTACAGCATGCTTGGGCCCTGGGCTCATATATCAAGGGAGCCAAGCACCAGTGACGGTCCGGCTGGGGCTGGAGAAGCAGGGACAGTGTCCGCCCAGGCTTCTCTGGGGCTGCTGGGCCCCCGTCCTGGGGATGCATCGCCCAGGAGAACTCAGAAAAGAAGCAAAAGAGAGGATACAAGGGCAGCCACCGGAGCCACAGGCCAAGGCCTGGAGCATCACCAGTGGTGAGCCAGCACCAAGCGCCAGGGCCTCTGCCACCCGCATCACCCAGCCCCAGCATCTCACAGACAAGCTCAGGGTCCTGCCGCTGCCGCCACCGGAGATCGTGCAGAGTGGCTCCCTGAAGCCCATTCCTCACACTCCCGAGCCCCATGGGACTCTGATGAGGGAGGGGGCTGCTGGGGCTCCAGGCCTGTGTGCACCCCAGAGGGAAACACCCCCACCTGCACTCAGTGCAGGTAGCCAGACCCGCCTCTTGTGAGCACCTGCTGGCAGGTGCTGAGGAGGTGTGGACAGCAGCACCTGACGCCCAAGCACCCTCCACAGGCTCAGTTTCTGGAATCTTCTGGGCACATGGTGTGGCAAGGTGGCCAAATGGAGGAAGCGAAGAGGCATGTAGCTTTTGCTGAAAATACTAAGAAAAGAAGAGGCTCCCCTGTTTCTGAGACCTGGCCCCATGCACGGACAGAGGCACAGAGGGACGCAGCCTTGGAGCCCCACATCCCACAGGTGGCCGGCCCCAGCCCCGGGGTCCAGCGAGTGTAAAATCAATCAGCGTGCTTGCGGCGCGCTCCAATTCCAGAGCGTGAAGCCATTCCTTGCCCCGCGGGGAGCTAATGTTCAAGGCGGGAAGGCAGAGTGCTGCCTGCCCTGCAGGGACCCAGCCCCTCCCCCTCGCCTGCCCCGCTGCAGCCGCTCTGTGTGACTGCCGCCCGTGAGGGCTGCCGTGAAAAGCACAGGGCGCACAAGTGCACGCACAAGGGCTGGTGTTTGTCCGCATGCCCCTGAACATGTGGCCGGCACGCACAATGTGCCAGCTCCCCTCCTTCCTGCCCTGCGAGACCCTGGTCTGCAGCCAGAAGCCCCAGAGTAGCCCCACGTGAGCATCACATACCCCAGGCCTGGCCCAGAGCTGCCCTACAGGGCTGCAGTTAGGTCTCCCTTCACCCCGCCCACCCACTCCTGGCCCCGCCCATCCACTCCTGTCTCGCAGCTCTGAGCGTCTTAGTCTTAGGCCCTGTGTCGGGGAACCCAGGCCTGGAGGCACGGGTGTGGCCGGTCACACGGGAGTGGTGACTGCCTCCTTTGCCAGACACACAGAGGCAGCCCCCGGGGCTGTGGGAGGGCAGAACCTGACCCGACATGTGGGCACTTGGAGCCAAGGCCAGCCGGACCAGGGCCCACCCACCGCCCTGAGCCCCAGGGAGCACCCAGTGGGCTGCGGGATTGTGTGGAGGGGCCATGCACCGCTCAGAGGAGGCGAGGGGCAGGAGATGGGCGGGGTGTTGGGACCGGTGAGTCCAGGGGGCTTGGAGGGCCTCCGGGTATGCTGCGGATGGGCGTGGCCCGGACGGGCAGGTCCAGGCTGGGGGCAGGTAAGGGCATTGTGAGCGTGGCGCGGTGGGGCGGAGAACTGCCCCCGGAAGCATCCTCCCTCCCTCCCCCGAGGCGTCTGGGCGGGGCTCAGGCAGGGGGCGAGGCTCCCGGAGGGTCGGCACGGGCGGGGCTGCGGGAAGGCGGAAGCTGTGCCGCGGCCCGGGCGCTCCGGAGGCCGAGGAGGAGGGCGGGAGTCTGGCCAGTGCCCTGGGCGCCGCGCCCCGCCCGCGCGCGCCGTCTCCAGTGATTTGGAAGTGTAGAAAATGGGATTATCCAGGAACAGATGTGCACGAAAGGGGTGAAATGGAAAGTGTTGCCGCGGCGCCCGCCTGTGATTACCTCTGCCACTGCGCGCCCCAGCCCCCCCAGCGCCGCCCGGCCCGCGGAGCCCTGCCGCGGCGCCTCATTGAAATTGAATTGATACTTTGTGAACTTCATTTGTGAATAATGTGATCTGACAGGGACAAATGTGACGGGGGATTGTTTTCAAACCGACTCCAAATGAAACTTATTATTGGGTAAATACAGATGCCTTTGTCTGGCCTCTCCCTCCCCTCGGCCTGTGGCCTGAATATGTATCAGCCCCAGTAATTGAATTGATGAGCAGGGTGGGCGGACAGGCGGTGGCCTCCCCAGGCCGGGGTGGCGGCGGCGAGGCCCTGCGGCCGCCCTGCTCGAGCGCCGGGGCGGCCCTGCGGCCGTCAGGCCTCAGATGTCCTACATATTAATTTCCCTTCCCGAGCGCTCGCCGCGCGCAGCTCAAACCCAGTTAGCGGGATTGATGAAGGCGGCGAGAGGATACGACGCACGCTGATTCCACCTTTTCAGCTTCGATTAGCTCAGCGCGGGCTCAGTCCCGTCAGAGCTCCATTACTCGGCGGGCGGGGGGAGGGGAGGGGGACGGGTGGCCGCGCCCACGACGGGCCCAGGAAGGCTTCAGTGTGGCCCATTATCCTGCCTGCCTCCAGGCTTCCCCGCTGGGCGGACAGGCGGCACAGGGCAGCCACGGGCAGCTCAGGCCACGTGCCCCCTCGCCCGACCCTCCTGGAGCGCCCCGCCCGGAGCCTCCGGCTGAGGCAGCCCTGCTCCCTGCGAAGTTCCCAGTCCGTCCCTTCTCCCTCGTCCACAGGTAGGGAAGGCTCGCCGCTGCTGTGCGGTCAGGAGACCCTGGGCTCATCCCAGCCCCACGAGGCGCCATCCGGCTTCATGTACACGGACCTGGGGTCCCAGCTCCCCACCTGCTGCCGCTGGGGTGAGCACTGGGTGATAGGAAGCAGCAGCTGGCCCTGCACGGCCTTGCCCCTCTCTCCTTTCACCATCAAAACAAACTCTCAAGAGTGGGCCACGCTGGTGACCTGCCTTTTTCAGATGTGGAAACTGAGTCTCGGGTGCCCCAAGCTCCCCTCCTCCACCTGGCCACCAACCCAAGACTCATGACAGGGCTGTCCCCAACCCCGTGCCCCAGAACAAAAGAGCCCTGCTGTCCCTGGGAGGACAGTGACAAGGTGCAGGGCATCTCCGGCTGAGGACAGACCCATGATGCTGGCTGATGCCATGCGTGGCCAGGACCCTGCTCATCGCCCCACTGCCCCCCTCCTCGCCCCGAACCTGGATGCCCCACCCACCCCATGTCCCCACCACCAAGGCCAGGAGGAGGGCCACACAGTCCCACTCCTTCACCCTGATGGATTTAGGGGTCCTTCCTATGGGTTCCCCACAAGGCAATAGCCCTGGGGTCCAAACTGCTGAGGGTCCTGCCCCCATGACACGGGGTGTCTGGCTTGCACTACAAGGGCAGCAGCCCCCTGACTATGGGCCACCACTAGGGGGCTGTGTCCAGCCTGCCAGACCTGGGTGCAGGGTCATTCGGGCCCTGATTGCATCTCCCAAGGGTGTGACAGCTGGTCAGGCTGGAGGGACGTGTCAGCTGGGTGGCCAGGCGGTGGCGCTCCCTCAGGGCAGTGGGCTGCACCCAGGCTCCCTAACATCACACCTCTTGCCCTCCCCGGGTCGGGGAAGATACAGCTAAAGCTCAGCCACCCTGACCCCAGGGGGTACAGGCCATGGGGAGCACCCAGGGTCAAGTCACATGGGACAGCTGGCCCTGCCCAAGACCAGGGCAGAATGCACACAGCCATCGGCAGCCCATGCCTCCCGCGGGCCCTTTTTAAAAGATTTTATTTATTTATTTTTAGAGAGAAGGGAAGGAAGGGAGAAAGAGAGGGGGAGAAGTATCAATGTGTAGTTGCCTCTCAAGTGCCTCCTACTGGGGACCTGGCCTGCAACTCAGGCCTGTGCCCTGACTGGAAATCGAACGGCGACCCTTTGGTTTGCAGGCCAACGCTCAGTCCACTGAGCCACACCAGCCAGGGCCATTTCTTTACTTTTTAATTCAACCATCCGCGCACCATAAAACGCACCGTCTTCGCGTATATTCCCCACGGCCAGGGCGCCTGGCCTGCTCTGACCCCACACCCCCCCTCTCCCACCAGCAGCCCCCACAGGTGCCTCCCTCCCTTGACCCTCTGCCCTGGGGGTTTGCCTGTCCCGGTTCCGACAGCGCCAGGCCACACCCCGGTTTCACATGACCTGCCCGAACGTCCTCAGGGTTCATCCTCACTATAGCCGCTGTTGGTGCTCCATTCCCGCGGCAGCTGAGTCGCAGTCCACTGCAGGGACAGCCACACTTTCAGCCCCCTGTGGGCGCTGAGCCACCTTTTGTTGCTGAGGGCAGTGCTGCTGTCCAGCTTGAGGGCAGCTTGCTGCATGAGCAACACCGGGAGAGGGTGCAGAGCTCTGGGCTGCCAGGAGGGTTGGGCCCGGGCAGGGAGGGCGGAAAGGGGGGGTTAACCCCATCCTCCCTCCCCCTCCTCACCTGTGGCCGGCCCCACCCTCTTCAGACTGAATCACTCTGGCCCCTCACCCGTCCGCCTTCACCGGTCTTCCTCTGCAAGCTTTTCCGTGGGAGCCTGCGCAGCTCCCCAGAGAAGGAGCCAACTGTCCTGGCCCCATACCCTCCGGATGAGGCTCAGAACCCGCAAAGTCCTTGGTCGCTGGCCGCTCACCCCGCCCTCATCACCTGGTGCCGGGCCCCGCCCTCCCGAACACGCCTCAGGCCGGCTCACCTCTGCAGGTCTCTCCTGGGCTGCCTTTCTCCTCTTCCTCCTGTTAGCAGAATCAAGCTCTTCAGACCCAGATTATGTCATTTTTCCCCAAAATGCTTCCTAGTTTTGGTTTTATGCAGAACCCTTTTGTGACAAGTGACATAAACCAAGTGAGACACATTTGTGTTTGCTTTAGACCCCTGATGCAGGCCAGGCCTCCCACCCTGGAGCCCCACCCCACCAGGCCCCACGCCTGTGTGTTCTAGCTGGACCAGGGGCACCTGGCGGGGGGCTGATTCCCCCCAGACCCAGGTGGCAGGAGGGTGGGTGCCTGGTTGGACGGGTGGGTGGAAGGATGGGAGGTGGGTACATGGAAGGATGGACGGCCAGTCATTAGGAAGTGTTGGATCAGCCCAAATCATGGGACACTCTATACAACACTTGACCTTCAAACCACTCAAGGTCGTGAAGGACAAGACAGGTCTGAGGGCCTGCCCCAGTCTGGGGGCCTCCTGTGGGGGAGGCCCGGGGCAGAAGGACAGCGGCGGGGACCTGAGGGGGGTCCGCAGTTCTGCTACCTGAACCGCAGCTGCTCCCGGACACCCGCGGGCGCGCACGGAAGGTGTCAGATGGAGGAAGTGGGCGAGGAGTGTATGGGGTCTCCCCAGACTTCTCAAATTTCCTGTAAGATCAGTTCACAATAATATGTTTTTTAAAAACTTAAAATGGCATCTGCGGGCTGAGGGGTGCACCCCCAAAGGTGCTGGCACCCTGACGCCCTTACGTGACCTTATTTGGAAACAGGGTCTGGGCAGGTGATGGAGCAAAGAAGAGGCCATTAGGGAGAGCCCCCAACCCAGCAGGTGTCCTCACGGGAGGGGACATCTGGACACAGACGCACAGGGAGCGAGCCGTGGGTTCGAGGAGAGGCGCCTACAAGCCAAGGACGACAGAAGTGCCGCCGCCGGGACCCGGGGTGGGGGGCCGGGCCAGGCCTCCTCACCACCCTGGGGGGGAAGCGGCCCACCCACCCCGGCTCCACGTCAGCCCCTGGGGTCCGGAGATAAGCCTTCCGAGTTTATCCACCCGCCCACCCGGCCGTGGCTCTCCGCAGGCTACCACAGCGCGGGGGTGGCACCCCTACGCCGGGCCAGCCACCTGACCACAGGGCTGGTCCTCGTCTGACAGTGGGGAGGGGCTAGAAAGGGCGACGGCCTGAGTGGGCGCCCCCGGGGGCTGTGTGGCCCCCCCATGCCCCAGGTGACGGTGCCCCTGGACACCCTCCCACTGGCTCCCGCCACGTTCGGTGCAGCCAGTGCTGGGGCCCCACTCCCGGCCTGCTGGTGACAGCCACCCCGAGCCGGACAGAGTGGCCTGTGGGCTCTGCGCCCCAGCCCTGGGATGGTCCTCTGCGGCCAAACCTGCTCCCTGGTCCTGTGTGCGTGTTCTGTATGACGGGGTAGGGGCTGGGGGGGATCACAGTTTTACTTCCCTGTCAGTGACACCCCAGTGTGGGCACAGGGAGACAGGACTGGAGGCAGCTGCCACATTTTGGAGAAAGTTGTCACCAGGGGCAAGCACACCTTGGGCTGTCTGTCCACGGGCTCCTGTGCGGACAGACGTGGGAGTGGCTTCGGGCCTCGGGGTGCCGCCTAGGGAGCCACACCACCTGGGCTGTGAAGGGTGCGAGGCTCCTTCGCTCGCCCGACACCCTCCTGGCAACGGTGGGGACATTACAGAGGTGCCTCGGCCCGCTCCCCGGGCTGATAGCCCGTGACTTTCTGGTTCATAACACAAACTCCTGCTTTTCATCAAGAAGCTCATATTCGTGAGGTGATTCGGAAATTCACAGAGCAGATCCCGCGCCTCCTGACACCGTTTCCTTTTTAACCCCGAACAAGCTGTCCTCCAAACTCTCCACGTCATGAACAGCCCCGGGGCAAGGCGGGGGCAGCTCCGGGGGCTACAGGGACACTCTGACCTCTCCACTGGGAACAGCCCCACACGGCCAGCTCTGAGGGGACAGCCGGTGGGGGGGACACCTCACGACCTCATGGGCTCCTGGTGCGGCGCTGGCTCTAGGGAATGGCGGCATAACCCGGGACAAACGCCTTGGCCTCAGTGAGGCTCAGCTTCCCTCTCACGAGGGGCTGCAGTGACGCCCACAGCCAGAGGCCCCCGTCTCCTGAGCACTCCCTGAGGCGCGGCCCTGGCCTGGACCCCGCGGGTGCATCCAAAGGTCTGGCCCGTCCGTGCACCGATGGAGGCACTTGGCCTTCCTGGCCCAGCGTGAGCCCCAGTGCACTGCTGGCTGAACTCCTGGCCATTCACCGCGCTCAGTGGTCCTGGGGCCTGGACATCGCTCCCCCGCCGACGCAGTGGGTGGAGCGCCGGGTGGTCCCACACGCGCCTGTGCCCCATCTCCTCTCCAAGACGAACAGACAGCACTTCCGTGCACTCTGTCCTCACGGAAACGGAGCTGCCCGCCCAGGCACACCTGCCCCCACTTTCAGCCCCGGCGTCCTGGGAGCCCTGGTGCCCAGGCAGAGGCACGTAGAGGTCTGGGCCATGTGCACGCCGAGCTCGGGCTTCACAGAGTTGCTCTCAAAGGCTCCGTGGGCCTCCGTCTCCGCGGAGAGCGAGGCCATTGATCAGAGGAGAGTTTGCAGGGACGCAGCCGCAGCAGGTGCGAGTGGCCAGTGTGTCCCTGTGACTATTTCATCTTCCACGCTAACTTAAACATGAGAAAAACAGGCTTCCCAGCCCAGGGCCCGCCGCCGGCCACACAGATGGAGTGTGTTTGTGGTCATTCATTGAGTTTTCGCTTTCATTTTTCTACTGCCCCGGAATTGCACTCACTATTAAAATGCGCGGTGACCGCTGCCAGCTGACCTTTGTCCAGCCACCTAACGGGAGAGGCCTGGCCTGGCAGGCGGGGGCCAGTGCGGGGGACCAGCTGCGGGCTGCAGCCACCCCGCCCAGCGGAGCCACTGCACCCCCGCCTCCTCAGCAGCAGGCTGGCGCCCAGCCCTGTGGGTATGCACTCTGGTTTTTTGGGGGACGCCTCCCAATGCTCCAGATGCTGCCCGGGGTGCACTGCCCGAGCTCGGGGAGCACAGTCGGGGGACCTGGGGCTGGGAGTGGCGGGGGCTGTGGCAGGAGCCTGGGTGAGGCTTGAGAGGGCCCTGACCCCCGTCTTCGTGCCGGTCACTGTTGTCAGGCCAAGAGTCCCCCACCAGGACCCTCCCCATGGAAGCACAAGGCTGGGAACAGACTCCCAGCGGAATTGGAGGCCCCTCGGCAGGGGCCCTGGGCCTGCACTCTCGCAAAGCCCAGTCCCAGGAGGGGCGAACTGAACACAGGCCTGGGGCGGGCTGGACAGACAGCCCCACATGGCAGAGGTGGGGGCACTGGCTGGCCACAGCTGGAGGCAGCATGGACGTGTGGGCTGCGGGAGAATGAGCCTGGGGAGACCAAGTGGCTGGGGACCGGCCTGCGGGGCATCAGGGGGCCCAACGCCTCCTCCCCTGGAAGCCCACCCGCACGGCTGTGATGCCTGTCTGCCACCCTCGCACGGAGCCCCGCCACCCCCGGAGCAGCGCCTCTGCCTGTGTGGCCATCCTGTCTGACTCCAGCCACGCCAGGGACGTCTCAGGCAAAGTCCCAGTATCGTTCCAAGAACACATCTGTTGAATGAACATGTGAACAAACGAATGGATTCCTGAGACCTGCCACTGAAACAGGTCACCGAAAGCCCCCGGACCCGGCCCTGCCCCGCCCCGGCCCCGCCCCGGCCCTGCCCCACGCACGCCTGCAGCCTCGCACAGGAGGGCTGGCCTGAGAACGCCGCCCGACTTCGGCGTGGAGGCCTGGCGACATGAGGCCACAGAGGCGCAGATAGTCCCCTGACCAGACCTGAAGCCCAGCCGTCACAGGTTGCAAGGCGGGGCCCCACCTGCTGGGCTCTACCTGGGGTCGGCTCCCCCAGGGTGTCTCTGCCCTGCTTCCAGCCGCTTGCCAGCTCAGAGAACTCTCTGGAAGCTACAGTGAGCTGGGGAGACAATCGTGGCTGCACCCTCATGTGCCAAGGAGCAGGGTGAGGGGGCCGCTCTGTTTCCCTCCCTGGCGGCCATGAGCAGTTGCTCGGGCAGACACAGAGTGCCATCAAACTGTCGTCTGCGCAGCTGTGCGTGCAGTGGCGTCAGTTAACGGTCGGGGCCTGGCCAAGCGTGAGCTGCAGTGCCACCAGCGACCAGCCAAGGGTTTCCCCCGGGAGGCCTCGGAGAGCCTCCGTGGAAGGCCACTCCCTGGGTCTGGCGGTGTCGCAGAACAATGGGCGGAGCGACCAGGCCGGAGGCAGGGCAGCTGGGGGCCGGCTCTCAGGCCCAGTGTAGCCCTGGGATCTGCAGCCCCCCCGGGGAGGCTCCAGGGCTGGGGGCTGAGCACCCTTGGCTGACCTGTGGGGAGAAGTGGGGGGCGGCCCCAGCCCCTGCGCCGATGGGAACCTAAAGGTGGAGGTGGGGAGCCAGGGGTGAGGCCCCCGGGGGGCAGACGCACACTCGTGGCCACTGCCCTCCCTCAGCCTGCCTCCGTCAAAAGTCTGGGACCACGGGGGGCACAGCTCTTGTGATCTTCTGGAGGCTTGGGGCCCCCAGGGGCCCCCAGGAGCCCCTGCCAGGCCCCGCCCAAGTGCTCAGGCCCAGGTAGGTTAAGAAGCAGATGGGGGTTGGGGGTGGATTCTGACAACCGGACCTTGGAGGAAGGATGACGTGGTGGGAAGGGGAAGCCTGTATGAGTGAAGCGAGGGGGGGGCATGCTCATGTGTGCATACATGCAGTCAGTACATGTGTGTAGCCATCAGGCCAAGCTGGGCTGCCAGGCTAGGAGGTGGCCAGCCCTGGCAGGTCCCCTGAACAGAGGCCCCCCCAGACTCACCTAGAAGATGCCCCACACCCACCTGGGGCTGGTGGCTGAGAGGCTCAGGCCCCAGCAGGACGGCAAGACAGCAGGTTTGGAAGGGCCTGCCCGCAGGCTCCCTGCCCACCTGCCCTGTGCCCCAGCTGGGGGACAGGGGCCGCCCTCCTGGTCGCTTGTCTTCAGAGCACTGGGCCGGGAGTTGTTTCCTCTCTCCTCCCTGAGAGGCCGCGGCGGGGGGCCAGATGCCAGGGCCACTCCCAGAGGGATGAGCCCCACCTGGCCAGGACACCGTGTGGGGCCTGGGTGGGGTCAGTGTGGCCCCGCAGAGCTCGGGAAGGCCCCGAGGGGCGCAGAGAGCGGCCGGCTGACTCCCTGCAGCCAGCGGCTGGGCTGTGCTGGGCGACCGTGGCCAGAGCCCCCATTGCCTTGGTCTGGGGGCTGCAGGGAAAGTCACCCCTCGGAGGGCCAGAGGAGGAGGGTCCGGCCCCAGCCACGGGGCTCCGGCCTCTGAGGCCGGTGATCCATTTAACGGGTGTGTAAGGCAGACGATCGGAAGGTGTGTCCTACAGAATACTGATGTCGCGTTGCTCCCGCCCAGGGCGTGCAGCGGCCCCGCTCAGAAATACAATATTCTCAGGGTCTTTTTCATAAAGATCTTTATGGGCTTGGAAATTTAAACACCGTGGAGCCTGAGTTGAATCGGGAGTGAAAGTCTCTAAGCTTGTACATCTTAGAGGAAAGAAATTCAATTAAGTGGGATTTTAGCTGTTTCAATAAAATTGGACTCTCCCTTTTCAAGATAAGAGCTCCCAGTGAGGAGCCGCCTTTATGAGCCCCGAGTCCCACTTCTCCCCACGGCGTAATCCTCGCCTGGGACACAATACCCACAACAGGAAATCAATGTATGGTCGAATCCATTTGAAAATATAAAATAAACTAATATATGAGTGGGAAATTGACTTCCTATGGATTAAAAGCAGCACAAATAGTAGGAAATTCTAGCTTTTTAGCGGAGGGAGTGGTTAGGGGGGCAGGGGGCTCGGAGAGGGCAGGAGGGTGTGCCTGGCATGGGGGCCCGCGACCCCCACACTCGGAGCTGGGAGCAGATACAAGCACCCCCGTCAGAGGTCAGGATGGGGGACTGTTACGGGGTCACCATGAACCTGCACGTGGCTCCCGGGCAGGGCTCGGGATGGTGCAGGGCGCCCGCCCGTGGGTGTGAGGAAGGCACCCTCAGCCCACAAATACTCCACGGGGGGCCCTTCTCTGCACCACCCACCCCGTCCCCTGCCCCCGGTGGGACCTGGACCTTGGGGCAGGCAGGCTGGGCGAGGACAGGTGACGACATCCAGGTGGGAGCCTGCGTGTTGAGGATGAGGCAGCGCGGACAGGACGCTGGTCCCCAAGGGAGACGCCCCCAGGCCCACCGGTGCAGGCTTGGAGGTGGCCGTGGGGCTGTCCTTCTGCCCTCACTGCTGGGGGCGGGGGTGGGAGGACAGTGTGTGGTCTCCCACATCACCCAACCTCCCTCTATGCAGACTTTCAGCACCCACCCCATCGGGGCCCAGGGCCAAGCCCTTGCCCCGACGGGCTCTGTCCCTCAGTAGCCAGCTGAGCTGCTGGCCCAGACCCAAGCCAGGTCACCGGGTGCCTGACCCGCGCTCCCCGCGGGCGATCAGAGCCAGGGTGTCGGAGACGGTGTCACTGCCTGCTGCCTCTGCCCGCTCCCCGGTGGACCCCACGCTGCCCTGCCCCTGTGCCCAGCCCCCACGGCCACGCTTCTCCTCAGCCCAACCTGGGTTTGAGTCTGTTTCCAGGAAAACAACACAAATGGAGTGACAACTCCTGGTCCCGGTGGCCTCTGTCTTAGTAAAGGCGCCACTGATGGAGGTGCACCCTGGGTTCCCACCCCCCCAGCCATCACCCAACTCGACCGTGGGCCAGCCCCTCCCTTAGCTTACCCACTTCAAGGCCACTGACCTACCCCTCTCGTCAGCCGTCCACAGCCCACCTGCCCACTGAACCCCAAACCCACCACCCACCCCTCACCCGTTTGTTCAACCCCTAGGCCATCAGGCCGCCCATCACACAAGCCAGCTCTCCATTCCCTAGATGGCCCTCCTACCTGCCAAGCCCTGCAGCCCAGCTGCCCCAGCGGCTCCCACCCACTGCCCAGCCACCGACCAATCCCCGCTGACTCCGGGTCGCCCTGGGCCTGGCGGCTGAGCAGTAACCAGCTCGGCCAAGGGTGACACCCACCCTGTGATCCCACAGTGCCCCGCCCTTGCTGTGCAGCAGTCTGGGGATCCTGGGTCGCCACCACCCCTGCCCTGCGCCCTTGGCACACCTTTCCCTCCCTCCTCCCTCTCCTCTCTCCCCTCCCCGCTCCCAGGGCCCTGCAGGCCCCTGCTCAGTCGGTGGGGGCTCAGTCTTTCCCCGCAGCAGAGTGCCCATCCCCACCTCTCCCCTCCCCAGACTCCCAGCAGGGCCAGGCGGCGCCCCTCCCGTGCCCTCAGGATGGGCCACCGGGCCTCGTGAGGGAAAAGGCTTGATTTGAAAACACTTGGTCAATATGAATTAACACCGCAAGGATGGATTTGGGACTAAATCGGACAATCGCGTTGGCGGCATCCAAGGCCGGCAACAATAGGTAAATTAGGTCATCATTAAATTATCGCGAAGGAAGCCGCATCTTCGACAGCAGGGCCGGCAGAAAGATTAGGGCTATTTACAAAAACCGTTCAGTTTGCAAATCTGTGCAAAATTATTTGTTCCTGACGGAGTTTTATGGAGCTATCTGCACATTATCTCCGCCTGAGATTCCAGGCCCTGCGTATTAACGAATGCCTGTGCTTTAATTGGAAATGGAACGGGCCAAATTGTAAATCGCTTTTCTGTCATCTGTCAGTGTCCACGCCGCCCGGGGGTGGGGGGGTGGGGAGGGGAGGGCTTGGAGTGCCCCGCCCCCAGGCCCAACCCGCCCTCCTGCCCCGCCCCCAGCACTTTGCGGCGGGAGTTTGCAGACCAGCCAGCCACTGGGGCCCAGGGCGGAGGCCGCAAAGGAACAGGCGCCCCGGGTCCTTCCGCCGCCAAAGCCAGGAGGGGCGTCACACGAGGACCAGCAGGCGCTCCCTCTGGAACGAAGGGTGGCTCCAGCCCCGGCACTTAGCCTCACCCGCTGGGACTGGGGGTGGGGGGGGGTGGGGGGTGCAGGGCTGGCTCCGTGCCGGGGCGGGGGGCTTTGGTCTGGGGCGGGCAGGGGGGGCCAGAGGGTCTTCCCCAGGGGTCCTGCGGACCTGGCGGAGCCAGGTCTCAGAATGACCAGGGTGCGGGTGGGGGCGGGGCCCCGGGAGGCAGGGTGAGCTGAGCTTCAGGCCTGTTCGGCTGATGCGCTTCTCCGGGCCTGAGGCCTGGAGGGCGGTGGGCAGCCGGGAGGAACCAGGCGGGCCAGCCAGGGGGAGAGGTGCGGATGTGGACCCTAAGGGGTCGCACATGGGGGACAGGACTCGGGGCCAGGCGGCCTCACCAGCCGAGAAGTCGGGATTGAATCTTCCCTCCCGAGCAGCTGGGAGTGGTGCTGAGGGTCCCCGTGGACCCCGTGGTGGCTGATATGTCATCGCATCCCTGGGGATGAGCAGAGGGGACACCCACGCCTGGGTGCTGCCTGAGGATGAGACAGACCGCGGACCAGAGCAGCCGATCGTTGTCCTGGCGCCTGCACCGCCCTCCCCACGCCGTGCGCCTCTGTTTCTGAGGACTTGTGGGTAATTTGGGTCACAAGTTATTCATATTTATTTATGTTTATATGTCACAGAATACTTAGGCGGTGCCCCGGCCAGAGAGGAATCTGCTGGCAGGGCTTGGCAGCTCCTGCCCGCAGAGAGCAGGATGCCCACTGGCCCTGTGTGTGAGAAGTTACGGCCAGTTGAGCAGCGTCAAGAGGTTTGGTCACCGGAAGTTAGTGCGGGGGACAGTGCTATCACTTGCCAGCTCGCGTAACCTCCAGCCGCGTGTCCCCACCACGTGTTCCCAGGCTCCTTGGGCGCTGGCCGCCTCCCGGGTTCCGGCACGGAGAGGCCGGTGTGGCCTGCAGGACAGAGCATCCTCCAGGGTGGGGCTCCCGCCGGGCAGCCAGGGACGGGCCATCCATCCCCTGGACCCGTTGCAGCAGCTTCCTCCCGTCCGACTCCCTCCCTTCCCCCGACACTGCACACCGCCGCTGCGAATCACACCCCCCCAAGCATGTGGATGCTGCTCTTTGCAAATTCTCCACTTTCAGCAGCAAGGAGGACCGTCCTGCTCACCACGCCAAAACCTCAGCCTGCTTACGCCCCCCTCCCACCCCCGCCTGGCCCGTCACCGGTTCCACGATCCTGCTGGCCACAAACGAGGCTCTGGGTGCCCGAGGTGCCCAGAAAGGCAGGAAGGGTGGTCCCGTGTGTGCTCCTGTCTGTGGGCTGCGTCCAGGTGTGTGTGCAGGTGTATCTGTGTGACATTTCATGTGTTTCCACGTCCGTCTCTCTGAATGTGTGTCCTTGCATGTGCCTATCTGTGCATCCATGTGTGTGTCCACGTGGGACTCCATGTGACATGACGGTGCTGCCTGTCCTGTGTGTTCACGTGTGTCTGTGTGTCTGCCTCCATTTGGGCGCATTGGGTCTGAGGACAGTGGGTGGAGGCAGGGTCAGGGTCCCAAGGGCCACCCCAACCGAGCCGTCAGAACCCTGAGGGTCTGGACCAGAGGGCAGGTCAAGTCAGCTTAGGGCGACCTGGGCGGCCCCAGGGGCTCGCTGGTCGGGGGTCAGAGTCAGGAAGGCGCACAGGATGCTCCCAGCCCGGCAGGCGGCTCCCAAACCAGCCCAGCCCTCAGCCCCCGTCCAGGTCCCCGAGGCGGCTGCTCTTGCCCACCATCGGGCTTCGTCTGCCCCAGGACGGGGCTCCAGGTGGGCAGGCTGGGGGCCGGGCCGGCCAAAGCACCTGCCAGGGCCTCCCTCCCGGCGAGCCGGGCGGCCTGCGGTGTCAACTCTCTGTGACTACCGCATTGATCGCCCGGCTGGGTTAATTAATTAATTAGGGGCGGTGTGGAGGACGTGGGCCGGCCAAGGAGGACCCCGCCGCCGGAGCTGTATCAGTACATAAAACGAGTGTTTAAAACGCACACGGCCCGACCACGCTGCCGGGGCTTTTCATTAAACAAACCTATAAAATTACTTGCCTCATTATGTATTTTCGCAACTTCCCCTGCCGTCCGCTCCCGCCCCACCTGCCTCCTGCAGCCGCCCTAAGTGCCTATTTGAAATCAATTTCTCTAATAATGGACTTAATGAGCTCATCAATTAGGGCTGCCATAACCCAGTGTAGCCGAGCTCTGCGCTTATCAGTTAAACTCTGGAACTAATTTCCATGCTTCATCTATCACGGGGCCCCCGCAACGCTGGGCTGCTGCTCCGGCCCGATAGGGAGACCCTGGCCCTTCCCGTGGCCGAGAGGGGCAGCCAAGAAGACAATGAGGGCGGGGCCGCCCTCGGGGCCGAGTGGCCTGGGAGCGAGGCTGGGCTGGCAGCGTAATTAGCAGGAGCAGATGATGCGCAGGGGAGACGAGACGGTCGTTCCACACAGAAAATCCCAAGACGCCTTTCCGCCCAGCCCCGCTCCCTCTAAATAGCGCCCACGGGCCGCCGCTCAGAGGCTGTGTCTCCCCAGACCCCGTGGGGCTCCAGCTGCCAGGCCGGGGCTGAGGTCTGGCTCTGCCAGGGGAGCCCGGAAGCAACGCGGGAGCAGAAGGTTCTGGAAGCTGGAACAAGGGCTGTTGGGAAGGAGAGTGTCCATGGCAGAGCTGTTGCTGGACATGTCAAGGTGTGTCCTCTGTGGAGGGGGAGGGACCAGGTGACACAGTGGGGCAGGGACGGGGCAGGGGCAGAGGGACAGCAGCCCGGGAGATGCCCGAATGGGTAGACAGGTGAGGCGGCTGCCTCCAGCAGAGGCTGGATACCCAGGGCATCCCAGCAGACAGCTGGACGAAGAGGGGGATGGATAGGCAAATGGACAGAGGACCGGCGGTCTCTCCGCCCCGGTGGGCAGGTGCACCTGAAAAGCCATCCGGCCCCCAGTGCCCTTGGACGCAGGTTGGTTGCTGCTTGACCCCCAGGCCCCGCCCCACCTCTAAGCTGTGGACGGGCTGCCAGACAGGCGTGAGGGACCAGGTTCCAGACCCAGAAGAGCCGAGCGCCTCCCCCGCCTGACACCCCCTACGGGGGGTGAGGAGCGGGCCCTTCATCTCAGGACGCCCTGGGGAGCCGAGGCGCAGGGCGCGGGCCACCCTCCAGCTCGCCTGGGACCCCAGCCCCCTGACCACGGCCCTGCTGTCACCCCACCAGGGACGGGCCCCAGATGGCCGGCCTGGTAGCCCTGCAGCCCCGGGCAGCCCCTCACTCTGCCTCCAGCCCTGCACCCCCAGCCTCAGGCAGAGCCAGGACTCCCGTCTTTTCCTTCTGTCTGCAAAAGTCTGGAAAAGTAAGGGAAGCCCCTGGGCCTAGCTTGGGCAGCAGGTGGGTCACCCCAGGGTGCCCCCACCCCATCCAGGGACAGAGCTAGGCCACACCCAGGAGAAGTGTGGGTGCAGTGCATGGGGGAAGGGGGCACTGGGAGAGGAGGGGTGTGGGGGAGCCAGGAGCAGGGGCGGGGCCCCCGAGGCCCAGGGATGGGGGTGGTAGCAGCCCCCCAGCCGTGGGTGCCCCAGAGATCTGCCATAACCAGCCCAGCTCCATTCGCCAGCTGTATCAGCAGCTCCGGAATCCCTGACCCGCTGGCCCACCAGGTCTCGGCCTCCTCCAGGCTGCTCCCTGGGCTGCCCCATGTCTCCCCCTGCAGGCAGGCAGGTGCCACACACGGTGTGGCCGGCCTGCTACGGACCCAACAAGCCCTGGCCGCTCTGCCCCAGCCCTGCCCTGGGGTGAATCAAGCTGGGGTCCCTGGAGACAGCTCCAGATATGGCTGAGCTGCCCCGGGAGGGACAGTCCCCACAGCCCTCAGCCACAGAGGCCCCTCCAGATCCCAGGACATGACCATGAGGCCACCACAAGGGGTCGGGTCCTGCCCCGGGGGGTGGGGGAGCCACATGTAGCCTGGCCCATGGGGAAACCCAGCCTCAGCAGGCGTGGAAGGTGACGGGGACAGGGCATGGCGCAGTCACATGCAGGGTGGCCCCTGCCCAGCTCAGGGGGGTACGGGGCCGGTGGGGCTCTGAGCAGAGGAGGCACACGATCCAGGACAGAAGTGATGTGGCCTCGGGCACAGTGACAGTGGAAGGTGACACAGTGGAGCCCACAGGCCTGTGGGGTCAAGACCTGGGGCCCAGGGAGGGGTCTTGGGCACTTAGGGGTGAAGTGGGGGGGGGGAGGAAGTAGAGGGTGGGAGTGGGGAGAGGCAGGGCTCTTGCAAGAGGAGGGAGAGAGCAGCTGGGCCAGGTGACCCCAAAATGACCCTGTGTGAGGGTGTAACTTTGGGCCAGGTCCCGTGGGATGTGGTGACAGGGAAGTCCGTGGTGACCAGACATGCTGGGGAAGGCTGGGGCAAATGGAAGGGTCTGGGGGGTGGGGGGCGTGTGGAGAGGCGGTCTGAACGTGGGGAAGCACAGGCCATCTGTGCTGACAGATGGGGGCAGCCGGCAGAGCAAGGAGGGAAGCCTGTGGGTCCGGGGCAGGCAGGACACCACCCCTCAGCCCCCAGGCCGGCGGCAGACACGACCCCTCCCCACTGCAGCCCAACACCCCCTGCGGCCCCTGACCCCCCCTCTGGCACCTGGGGCCAAGCCCTGCCCTGGCCTCCCAGTCCCCCCCTGGGGCCACCCTTGGCAGCTCTCTGAGCCCCACATCTGCCCTCATCCGGCAGCACCTGGGCCTCAGTCACTGCCGGCTTCCTCTGGCACCCAACCCACGGGCAAAGTTGCCCAGCGAACACCAGCGAGGGAGGGAGTGAGCGAGGGAGGGAGGGAGGGAGAGAGGAAGCATGAGGCCTGGCAGGTCACACCCACTCCCGTCTCCTGCCACGCCCCCCAGACAGCAGACAAGGGGCCTCTGAGCCCTGGGTTCTGTCTTCCTGCCCACAAGCCCTGAGGCCACTCTGTCCCCATTTGTAAGCAGGGTGGTTTGCCCAAGAGACTGAGGGTGTTGGGAGTGGGGTTGGGGGGTGGCTCCAGCTGGACTCCACAGCGGGGAAGCTGGGCGCCCCTTTGCTCCCTGGCCGTGTGGTCCAGGGCAGGGCGGGCAGCTCGGGGACCGGAGCCACTCAAAGTCCCTGCCCCTCTGGGAGCCGTCGGCTCATTGCTAGTGTCTCGGAAAGGGCTGTGCTAACACCAGGTGGGGACGCACCCATGGTGCGGCTGCTCCAGCTGAGGCCGCCTGCTTCGGGAAGGGCAGCAGCCGCCTCTGAGTGGGTGGGGACCCAGCCCTGGCCCGGGCTCCTGGCACGGTGGCTGAGGAGCAGCCGGCCACACAGCCTGCTGGCCACAGATCCACATCCTGCAACCACACTGGCTGTGGCTCGCTGAGGACCCCTTGGCCAGTCACGGGGGGGCTAAAACCCTGGTGTCCCTGGTGTCACTGGAGGTGGCGGTGACCAGCTTCAGGGCGTCCACAGGCCTGTGCAGGACTGGAGCCGGGCCTCAGACATGCCGCCCCCCTCCCACTGTGGGGAGGGTCGGTGGGGAGGGCAGAGCTGGGCCCTGCAAGGTATGGGGGAGGCAGGCCCGGCCGCGGGGCTGCACTCCAGTGCTCATCAGCTGGTCACTGGTGAGTGTGGTGGAGGCCCGCTGGGGTTCCCTAGAGCTGGATAGGACTTCAGATCCAGAGAAATGACCCCTGTTCCCAGGGGCATAGAGGGGCAGGTGTGGGTCAGGACCAGCCTCCTGGGTGGCGGAACCCTGCATTTCCCCCAGGAATGAGGGCTGCCCCCCCCGCAAGCCGGGGACCCTAGCCACTCTGGCCCCACTTCCCAGGCCAGGGCAGGGGCAGGGGCAGGGCCGGTGTGGGTGGAGGCCCAGGTCACTGCAGGCTCTCCACTCTGCCCGCACACAGGGAGCAGCTGCAGCCACGCTGCCCAAGTCCAGGCCCTGACTCGCCTGTCCTTGCACCGGTTTCCCGGAGACAGAACGAGAACGGGGAAAAGTCCGGCCGAGGGCAGTGGGCGTTCCCTGAGGTGGCACCACTGCCACTGGCTGCATCCCGTGGAAGGGCAGGGGAGCAGGAAACCAGCCGCACGGAGCTGCGACCCGAGGGGCCCTGCAGGTCAGGGGCGTGTTAGGGGCTGTGGGGAAGGCCTGTGAGTCGCAAGTCAGCCCCTCCCTCGTGATGCCCAGACAACCTCCCCGAGCAGGGGCTCAGCCAGGGCCCCCCCACCGAGCACCCCCATGCCCATCTGCACGTGGTCCAGACTGAAGGCCAGCTTTGGCTTCAGCTTCCCCGTCCCTTCCGGCCCCTCGTTCCTGGTGCCCTCCCAGTCGCTGGCCTCACAGCACCCCCAACACCTACCACGGGTCAGGCCAGCCAGTAGGGGGCTCCTTCCGCCACAGAGAGGGGCTCTGTAGATAGGAGAAGGAGGGAGGGTGGAGTCCCAGGGCAAGGGATGGTGGGTGGGGCCACCTTGATCTTGAGGTTGCTCAAGGGGTGCGGTTGCAGGCGTGGCCCCTCTTTGGAAGCCCTGGTCAGGCAGGCCACAGCTGGCTCTGCAGCGCCCCACACCTTCTGAGGGGCAAGCCGGCCTCCCCCTAGGTGGCGGCTGCCACTTGGCCAGGCTGACCAGAGAGCCCACGGAGTAGCCCAAGGCCCACCCCGTAGGCAGCAGGTATCCTGAAGCTCCCCTGGGCATTCGGGCCCCCACCCCAGGCTCAAGGGTGCCTTCAAACTGTCTGAAAGCACCACAGCCACAGAAAGGGGCAACCTGAGCCCCCCCTTGGCTCCTCGCCTCCATCAGCAGGTGCCACTCACACCCCAAGGCCACCAGCTGCAGGGACAAGCAGAAGATACCTGCTGGTCAGCCTGCAGCCATCAACTCGGGGGCCCTTGGGCAGCTTGGGCAGGCCACTGTGGAGTGGCCTGGGGCTGCGGATGCCCCGGCGAGGTGAGGCGCTGCCCGGCTGGCCCACGCAGGGCCCAGGAGCAGGAGGCCGGCCGCCGGCAGGGACAGAGTTAAGAGCGTGTGCGGCCTCCCTCCCGTCCCTTGAAATGGCTCCCTGGTTCCAGAATGACTCTGCTTCCCCTCTTAATCTGTATTTTACGAGTGAGAAGCTTTGCATTATGCAAATCGCTAGATAGGAACAGGTGACATTTCAGCAGAGAACACGCGCGGGCGCAGGCCGGCCAGGCAGGCGGCTGATTTAGACATTAGTATTTGTCACCAGGGCGGTGGGGGCAGGGCGGGGCTCCGCAGCTCGCACCTTAAGGTGGAAGCCTGCTGAGGCTGCCCTGCGGCCACAGGGGCCGTGAGGGGGCGGCTGCCCCAGAGCCAGGCTCTGTTCAGTGGCCCACAGACAGGGCAGCATGGCCCCACTCACAGATGAGGAAACCGAGGCACAGAGAGGCGGTGGCAGGGGCTGGGATCTCCGGATGGACAGGGGGCAGGATCCAGGCCAGGCAGGGTGGCGGGTCCCAGGTCCCAGACCCCTCTGCACTGTCCTGGGTGCACTGTGCCCCAGCTGGCCCTCCCCGTCCTGCCACCCAGTGCAGCCCAGGGGGGCGTGGGCACCCAGGCCCCCAGACGTTCTGTGGACCCCGCCCCCCACCTCTGTCCGTAAGCCCCAGTGCACCCCCCAGCCCCTCCCACGCCAGCTGCTGGGCGCCACTGTGCTCCCCATCCGTCATTCCGCTGTCAGAAGCGGCCACCGTCCATTTCCCGGGAAGTTGCTTCAGAGGAAATGGACGGGAGAGAGGAGCGAACGGCCCCCGCACTTCACAGGGGTACCCCAGCCATGTCCTCCAGTTTCCTCTGCCTGACGGCACCAGCACCTGCCCTCCCCGAGCCCCAGCTCCCACGGGACTCAGACCCCGGAACACAGTCCCAGCTGGTGGCCACGGCACGCTTGAGGGGCCCGGGGCACCAGCTCCCCAGGGCTGTCACTGAGCCTGAGTGGGAAGCCTCCCACACACGCCCAACCCAGCCCTGCGGGTGGCTGTCCAGAGGCCGTGCTGGCCACGCTCCTGGCAAAGTCCGCACCGTGTGGGCCTGCAGGGCGAGCAGGGGTTGGGCCAGCTGCCACGGGGCCCTGCAGAGCCGGGCAGCCCTCCGGGGAATCAGAAGAGCTGCCCCGACCACCAGCATTTCTTGGGGTCACTGAGCCTCCAGCACTGAGAAACCTTGGCCTAGGTGACCCGCTGGCCTTGCAGCTCACCCGGCCCTGGCAGGGACCTGGCCAACGAGGGGGTCCTGGCCCCCTGTCAGGACAGCAGTTCCGCCCGCTCTGTGCAGCCCCAACCAGCCCGTCCCCAGTCTGCCTCAGGAAGGCAGGCACACTCGACAGGGACTGCTGAGCTCCCCACCATGCAGAGGGGTCCCCTCTGGGTCCCAGGAGGGTGGGTGGGGCGGGCAACAGGTGGGCTGAGGTGGAGGAAAGTCAGCTGGAGACTCAGGGGAGGGGGTGACTTCCTGCTGCCCTTGGGCTCTGACCCCCACAGAGCTAGAGGAGGCCCAGGTGCATCTGGGAATGGGGGTTGTCATCAGCAGCCCAGGGCTCCGCCCCCCACTTGGCTCACCCCGGAACAGCCCGGCACCCAGCTGGGGCTCACTGGGTGTGGGAGGAAGGCAGGCATGGCCGCGGGCACTGCACTGGTTTTACTTAACTGCGCTTGGGGTTGGCCGGCCCTGCATCGGGGAGACAGCGGCCCTGCCCCGCAGCAGGGCTATGGGGCCCGGTGCTCTGACCACTGGGCTCGGAGGAGCTGAGACCCCAGGACCCAGGGCCCCAGCCCCCGTCCAGCGCCCCCCCCCCACCTCCCAGCACTGCGGCTTGTCCAGCGAGGCACCTCTGCAGGAGCGCCCACTGCGGTGACATTTACGATGAAGAGAAGGGCTTGAAATTAGCATTAGAGAGGGAACTCCCCCCGCCACCCAGCAGTGGTCGCTTCCCTCCAAAGGCCATCCTGCGGGCTCAAGTAGAGCTGTCCAGGGGTCTCTGCCAGGTATGAGGGGCTGGGAGTGCAGGAGGGAGGGGCAGCTGGGCCTGGCAGCCGCCAGGGCGAGAAGTCAGTGCAAGGCCCCCCAGCAGCGGAGGAGGCACCCGACCCCTCCCACGCCCTCCTGGGGGGCACCAGGTGTCAGGGCAGAGGCCACAGCTCCTCACAGGTGTGGGAACACGCACAACACACACACGTGACCACACACGACACACTCACACAGTCACACAGGCCTCACACCCACACATTCCACACAGCGCACACAAGCACACACATGGCGCGCACGCACACAGACAGCACTGCCTCCAGCCCCCCCACTGGAGCCGGTGGGATTTTGTAAAAACCTGCCGTTCTTGGACAATTTTAGACTTGGAAGTTGCAGACAGCACAGAGCCCCCCTCACCCCGCGGTGCCCCCTTCGTCACGGGCACACTCGTCACAGCTGGGAGCCTAGCGCACACCCAGCGTTCTCAGCTACACCCCGGCCGATGCTCCGCGTCCCCACAGAGGTCCTCCTGCTGCCCCCGGGACCCCCAGACGCCGCACCGCCTCTCAGGCCTGACCACGGGGGGCGGCCGTGCCCGTCAGGGGCCCACCTCACAGTCAGATGGCTGAGAGGACCCGGAGGGGCCGTGCTCCCTTGTCACTCACCCAGGGACGTGACCACTCTCCCCTGTAGGCCATGCCAGGCGGTCACCAGAGCTGCCCCGCCCAGGGGAGCCAGTCGGGGCCGGGGCAGGCACTCACAGCCCCTGTGGCCTCTGCTGGCTCCTCCCCTGCTCCAGGTCCCTGCCAGGCCAGGCGTCTGTGGTGCCCAGCCCTGCATCCCAGCCCTCTGTTGTCTGTGGGTGTCACCCCTGGAGCAGCAGCGCCTGTCTCTCCCGGTCATCGCTGGCCCCGCTCCGGCTCAGGCCACCATGGGCAACAGCTGTGAGGACCCCACTATTACTCAGCCCCTGGCCCTCTGCAGTCAGGGCCCCTGACCCCCACACAGCGCTAAGGGAAGCGTGGGCGAGGCTGGGTGGTGAGTGAGGAGCAGGAGACGGGCAGGGCTGACCACAGGGATCAGCAGGTCACGGAGCCTCAGGGCGCTGGGCGGCAGAGCTGGCCTCGCATGGGGGGGTGCAGGGTGGGGGCGTGGGGCCTGGGGGGCACGGGGCAGGGGGCACCGGCATGAGGGAGGCAGAGGAGGCTGCTGGCACAGGCTGGGTGGGCGTCCGGGACACAGTGAGGTTTCAACCCCCCACCCCCAGTCCCAACAGTCCCCACCTGAGGGGCCAAAGTGCAGGGTGGGACCAGAGACAGGCCAGCTTCTTAGAGGGTGTCCTGGAGACCCTGAGACTCGGATTTTCTAGGCGAGAACGTCACCCGCACCTGGTAGAGGGGCCCATCCACCCGGCAGGAGGAACAGGGCCAGAGCCCACCAGGCAGCCCCGGACCCCTGGCCCTCATGGAGGGGGCAGCGGGGAGCAGGAGCATGGCAGTCACGTGCCAGCGGCCGAAGCCAAGGACAGGTGGGCAGGCCCTGTCCTGCAGGCTGCGTCCCGAGGGCACAGAAGGAAGGCAGTGCCAGGTGCTGGCCCAGGGGTTTGCCGGTTGCTCTGAGAGCAGGTACCTGGGAGGCTAGTGGCCCAGGGCCTGGGCAGGGCCCCCTCCAAGTGCCCTGGGGGTGGTCGGTGCTGAGGCCCCACCTGCCCTCAGGAAGCCAGAGGATGGGAGGCCTGGGCAACTTCCTGTCCCCACCCAGGAAGTGGCTTGAAGCTCTCCAGGCCTAAACGAACAACCTCCCTCCCAGCCAGGTGCACCGCAGGAGCCGGGGCTTACAGGTGGACGAGGGCAGACAAGCTGCCTGCTGCAGTGAGGCGCAGCCGCTCACCCTGACACCACACCCAGAAGGGACCGACCCACCTGCAGCTGCCCCAAGGGGTGGGGTGGCCCGGGGCAGCAGGGAGGCGTCTGGGAGGGCGAGCCCCTCCCGGCCTGGCAGCCGCCCAGCCGGCCGTTCCACCTTAAGCGGCTGTGATCGGCCTGCGCACGGGCGAGCTCACGCTAATATTGGCTCCAATAAAGAGCAAATCAAGACCGAAGTCGGCTGGTCTTATCGCGCAGTGAGAACTGATGGCTGCAGAAGTCATAAAGATCCTATTTAATCTCACGCCTATCTATCACCGCGACGTCTGCGCCCCTTTGTGCTCATTACGGAAGCCAAGCGGCCCTGGCAGGAGTAAACGCGGGATGGAGTGCTCGCTGGTACGTGGCCGCCGATCCGCGGGGGCAGCACCGCCCGGCTCGAGGCGAAATGATTCCATAACCGTGATTTGAGGGGACAGCCCGCGGCACCCCTCGGCTGCCTGCGGGCGGCGACGCGTCCTGATAAAACATCCTTCCCAATTTGCGGCTGCGCTTGACCAGGCCCCGGCGGCCGCCTTCTAGCTGTCTAATCACGCCATCAGCGCGCGCGAAGGGGCTCGATTGGGACTCAAATGGAAGGAGATTGGAAAACTACCCTCAATTGAAATTACATTTGTAAATGAGGCCGAGTTCTCTGCTCGGAGTGGGGACGCCGCGGGAACTCTGCCTGAGAAGTCGTCGGCAGAGGCGGGCGTGAGGCGGGCGTGGGCCGGGAGGAGCGGGGGTGGCCGGGACGCGGGGGGAACGGGGACAGGGGCCACATCGGGGATGGGCCCGGACCTGTATCCCCCAGGGGCACCACTCCAGAGAGAGAAGATCTGTTCGTGATGTGCCCTTGGCAGCATCCCTGAACCCCGCTGCCATCTCTAAGATGGGGTGCAGGGGGGCCTCACGTGGGAGGGGGTACAGAACTGGGGGACGGAGGTGTCAGAGCTGGAGCCCCTCTCCCTGCCTCCCAGCTCAGGGCGGCAGGCTGATGCCTGCCTTCCTCTCTGCCCTCCACGCCCTGCCTCTGGCCCCTCCCTGCAGCTCTCAGTGGGCTGTCTGTCTGTGTGTCCCCTCCAGTGGGGGTGGTGTGCATCCTACCCCAGCATTGGGTCTGGAGCTGCCCCAGGGGAGGCAATGTGAAGGGGTGACCACAGCCCAGCTCAGCGGCTGAGGGTTGGAGGCCCAGACCTGGCCACCTGGCCCTGTGTCCATGACCATGGCAGGTGCCCAATCCAGGCACACTCACTGAGGGAGCAAGGATGGCCACCCATGCACGGGGCAGGCGGAGCCGAGGGGGCGCGGCAAGCTGGCCTGGGAGGGTCACAGAGCCCCCAGGGAAATAGCACAGCCCTACCCACCGAGGTCCTCGCTGCCCGGGCCCGGACGGTGGCAGGAGGGGACTCGGACAGCAGTGGGCAGAGCTGGCTGCAGGGGCCTGGCCCCCCTACCGGGGGTGGCTGGGGCTTCGCCTCCTTGCAGACCAGCCTGTATGTAAATCAAGGCCTAATTAGCCCATCCAGCCTTCGTGTAGAATATCATTTTTTTAATTACCGGCGCTGGGCAGGTCTGGCCGCCGCTGGCTGTGGGGCCAATCACCATAAATCCCGAAGCAACAATTAGCGCCGCGGGCGCCACGCACGTGTCCCCACTGTTATAATTATGCTAGGGCGCTTGTTAATTGGCCTATCTGACTCTTTACTTTTTATGCTGCTCATCTGCTCATTACCGCGGCCATTTAATTCAATTAGCACCTTAATTAGAGGAACAGTCTTGTCCAATGTCGGGCCTTGTCAGGGAGCCGGCTTGATGAGCAGACAAACAGGCGGCAGGGGGCCGGCGGGGGGGGGGGGCCGGGCCGCCTGGGGCGCAGCCAGGCTGTCCAGGGACCCCTGTGCCCTCGGGGGCACCGAGCGGAGCGACTCCTGCCCCCCAACGGGCCCCCACCCCGCACGGACCCCCCCCCCACCGCCACGACCTCCATGTGCCCGCAGGTCGGCCCTCCCGCCCACAGCCCAGGACGCCCCTGAGGCTGGTCTGGCCTGCTGGGTTTTGTTTTGTGCCACTCCATTGAAATCGCTATTCCCTGCCTATTAATTCTCCTAATTAGAATTAAATGAAGCATGCTAAATTGCTAGATTAACCAATAATTAAGCAGCCACCACACTAAAACTGAATACCCTGTGCAGCCGGCTGCCCCCCTGCCTCCACTCGGGGTGGGGGGTGGCCAGGTTGTGCCAGCCCAGCAGGGGGAGGGCCCAGGAATGCCACCCAGACCCAGCGTGACTGGACCCCCACGGGAACCCCCGCCGGGCCCCATTCCGGTGGTGACACTGCTGCAGCCGGCGACCTTGCAGGCTGAGCCGCAGCCCGCATGGCCCCGTGGGCGTTCGAGAGTCTGTGTGAGGGGTAAGGGGGCTGGCGTGCATCGGGGGTGCTGGCACAGGAGTGTGGCTGCAGGTGTGAGTGAGTGTGAGTGTGTATGGGTGGGTGAGAGAGGGCACAGCTGGGAGTTCCCCCCGGGAGCCTGTTGGGGGAAGGAGGGGGACCCTCAGGGTGAGCCCCTGCGGCTTGGACTGGAGGATGAAGCAGGTCCAGTGAGAAGCCAGCAGGGCTGGGGCCCGGGGAAGCCCCTCGGAGCCTGTTATAGGGTTGCAGGGGCATTGCCCACGTTACTGGGGCTGTGATTTGGCACAAGAACAACCACAGCCCAGGACCCCCAAGGAGCCTGCACCCCACGTGAGAGCTCTCTGCCCCGCAGGTGCCCTAAATGTTTGGGACCCCAACCTGAATCCGCCACAGATGAGGGGAAAGCAGGTCCCAGGTGAGGAAGGATGTGCCAAAGTCAGAGGTCCCCTCCCTCCCCCACCTACCCCAACGGGAAGGAAGGAAGCCAGGGAGGGGCAGAGAGGGGAGGGGGACGTAGTCTAGACCCCCACCCCCACCCCCCCAGCTCCCTCAGGTGCAGGAGGCATCAGTCCACCTTGAGCTCCCCCACCCTCCTAACTGAGCTCCGGCTCAGGGTGCCTCCATGGACCCCCCACCTGGGAGGAGCTGCTCCCCAAAGGCCACCTGGGGTCCCCAACCTTGAACCCCTAGGCTCCCCGTGGGGCTCACCCCATCCCCAAATGTTCTGCCCCCATGTGTACAGGGCCCCCTGGTGGCCACATGGGGCCCTGCAGCAGGCCACCAAGTCCATGCTTCTCACGGGGCCCTTTCCCTCCCCAGCCCCTCAGGGTCCCCCAGGTCCCTCCAGCCCCTGCCCTGTCCCCCTCAGGTGCCCTGTGCTCACCCTCCCAGCCCAAACCCCAGGTCAGAGGTGGGTCTGCTACCATCCTGGCACATCTGGGCTCGAGGCTGCATGAACTTACCCTTTGTGTGACCGAGGCAGGTTCCGACTTCCCTGTGCCTCAGTTTCCCCATTCGTGGAAGGGGAGGAGATGAAACCCCAGGGTTGCTGAGAGGAGTGAGTGAGTGGGTACCGAAACGGCTGAGGGTGTGCTCACTCACCTGGCTGTGAGCCTGGGGGCGGAGGCCCGTCTCATGGCCCTGCTGGGACCTGCAGGGAGCTGGGGGACCTCAGGGACAGCCTTGGGGGACAGCCCCGGGCAGGGATTGCTCCCCTCACGGCCCTGGACGCCCTCCCCCCTCGGCAGCGGCTCCGTATCAGGGGCCTGGCCGTAAACGTGCCCATAACAGCCACTCCTGCAGCCAGAAGATATTGACTCGGGGAGAAACAATGGCATGAATAAAATAAAAATAAAAAAGTTAATTATCCTTTGTGTTTGTAATTTAATTAAAGATGCAGTAAAGTTTTACTGTTTTTCCAGGTGATGATGTTTAGGGCCCCGAAAAGCTATTTGTGCTGCTGAGATTAAAGTGCATTTTAAAATGTTCCCCCAGCACTTTCACATTTGTTGATAGATTTTTAAATTAAACTTTAAATTGTAATCTAAATTACCTCCAACAATTCATGGTCCCTGTAATGAACTCCCACCGTTCCCGCTGTCACCCGTCGATGATGGAGAGTGTGCGGCGCTCCCGCGGCTGCCGGCGCCCGGAGCGGCGGCCCCGCCGAGGCCGAGTCCACGTCACGGGAGGCCGAGCAGGGCCAGGCCGGCAGCCGGCCACCAGAGCGCCTGGCCAGGTCCACCCTGGGGACCACGGGGCTCCCCACAGCTGCGAAGGGCCCCCTGTCCCTGCCCCACGCCCCTGGGCCGCCCCGCATCTAATGCCCTGCAGGGCGCGGGGCCCCTGGTTGCAGCGCTCAGACCGAACAGAATTTCATCACGCCCCCTCCCTTCGAGAAACGACAGAGGAAGACAAACTCAGCTCTGAGCTGCGGCACGCGTGTGCGCCTGTGTGCACACGCACCTCACAGGCGCTGCAGGCCGGGCTCCTGACCTGGGCAGGAAGCGAGTGCTCACCCTTCTGCTGCGGGAGGGCCTGGCCTTCCCTGGGTGAGAGCAGGCCCCTGTGGTGTGCGATGAAGCGACGTGTGCCTGTGTTCGTGTGTGCATGTGTGTGGGGGTGCCTGCACATGCTTGTAGATGTGTGTGTGCATGTGTGTGCATGCTTACACATGCATGCATGTGTGCACGCCCAGGTACATGTATGCATGCATATGTGCACGCAAGTGCTCGCATGTGAATGTGTGTGCATCGTGTGTGTGCGTGCTGGTGTGTGTAGGTGTGCGTGTGCACGCACGTGTGTTGTGTGCCTATAGAGAGACGGGCTGTGCAATTTTAAGGAATCAGCTCATGGGGTCTGGGGCCAGGGGGCCTAAACCCTGTGGGCGGGTCAGGGTGCAGAGCAGGGAT
Source organism: Micronycteris hirsuta (assembly GCA_004026765.1). Taxonomy (NCBI): domain Eukaryota; kingdom Metazoa; phylum Chordata; class Mammalia; order Chiroptera; family Phyllostomidae; genus Micronycteris; species Micronycteris hirsuta. The sequence continues at coordinate 6,810 of PVJI01013987.1, read as the reverse complement.
GAGCGGCTCGGCGGCCCAAGCCTGTGGCATCTGGAGATGGAGCCCCTCCCGGGGGTCCATCTGTTCTAAGTCTTTCCGCCCGCAGTGGTGGGGGGCCACCAACGGCACGCAGAGCCCATCGATCTAAACGCCAGTCTCGTCTCAGAAGCATCTCACGGGGCACCTGCCCAGGTGCCACCAGACAGCCGGGCACCGCAGTGGCTTGGCCACGTGCACACGAGACGAACTGTCACTGGCGCCAGGCTGCACCCCAGAGGCAGCTGCTCGCTCTGGCTTCCTGAACTTCCTGAGGCGCCAGTGACATCACATGTGAGGGACGTGCCTGGGGGGCTCAAGCACTTGAGTTGTAGAAACTGCACTCAGCCCTGGCTGGTGTGGCTCAGTGGATTGAACACGGGGCCCGGGAACCAAAGGGTTGCTGGTTCAATTTCCAGTCAAGGCACCTGCCTGGGTTGCGAGGCAGGTCCCCAGTAGGGGGCGCATGAGAGGCAAACACACGTTGATACTTCTTTCTCTTTCTCCCTCCCTTCCCCTCTCTAAAAATAAATAAATATATATATAAGCAAAATAAAAGCGCACTCACCGGCACCCTCCTTCCTTTGTCAATACGGTCCTGGGCCTAGAGCTCCCAGCAGCCTCCGCCCTCCCGCAGCCCTGGCCTCAGGGGCAGCTATGGCTGGTGTTGGCCCTGCTGTGCTCCAACCACTTTGCAGCTTCCCGGCCGCCCCTCCCCACAAGGTCCCTGCAGGAAGTCCCTGTGCCTGATGCGGACCCACAGACAAGGCCAGGCCGCCCCGCAACACCTCACCAGAGGGCCCAGACTGAGCCCAGCAGGGCGGGCCCAGGTCTCTGTGCCAGGAGGGCTTCCTGAAGGAGGTGGCAAGAGCTTGCAGACCAAGGGAGGCGCATAGGCATGGCGCAGAGTCAGGGCTGAGCGAGTGCCCAGTATAACCAGGTGCAGTTCTGAGCCCTGGGGACCGGGCCCCGTGCTCAGGGAGCGGAGTCTACGAGGAGAGAAGCAACCAGATGGCTGGTCCCTTCAGAACTGGATGCCACAGAAGAGAAGCAGGGGACCGGGACTCACCGGGCCAGCACCAGGGCCGGACCCCTGCAGCGTCGGGAAAAGGTGCCTTCCTGTGGCGACGTCCGTGAGTGCGCAAGGCGAGTGCCCCCAGCACTGGGGGTCCGCTCTGGAGGCTGACCTTGGCTGCTGCAGCCACCTCGCACCCCAGGCCGCCACGCCCAGTGGCGAGTTGCTCACAGATGTACAGGTCCCTTGTCCCTGTGGGGGCGGCTCCGTGGGCCCATCCAGCTCCAGGGCACCTGGCAGGATGAGCTGCCGCCTCTGACGAGACCCCGTGGCCCCTCAGCTCACCCTCAGCCACCGGCTCCCTTCTCTTCCTGCCAGCGTTCCACACACTCACGCCCATCTCACACCCACTGCGGGGAGCAGCCAGCTGCCCGACCCCCAGTGACAAGACCGAGGCGGCTGGTCCGTGTCCAGGGCGTGGGCAGTGGGTCTCCTATCGGCAGAGTCACTAACAGAGCGCGTGCTCCGGGTGGGCGTGGCGACCTGGCATCAGGCACCGAAACAGCCCAGCAGCGGGTTGGAAGCCGCACGCCATCCCTCTGCTCAGAGTCCCTGCGCGGTGCGAGCCCTGAGCGGTTTCCGGGTGCGCACTGCTGACTGAGGATAGCCCACCAGCCCCCAAAGACACCTCAGCCCCTGTGTTCAGGACACCACACAGAGGGCGAGGGGACTGACCTTTCAAAGACAGGCACACGCGGGCCTGGTGGGCACCGTGACAGGGGGAAGGGCAGACTCCCACGCGTCCTGGGCACCCCAGCGAGGCAGCCCATCAGCGGGGGGTGGGGGGGCGGGGAAGGGCCGGGACATGGGCCTCCTCTAAGGGTCAAAGCAAGGCTGGTGGTCCCTGCGGAGCCCTGCACGATTCGAGCCCCCATGGAATCTGCGCGACGCTGGCAGGTCAGAAACCACCGCATGATGGCCCCAGAGGCTGTGGGCGGCAGAGCCGACAGAGCTGGCACCGTAAAAGGCAGGAAAGACCAAGGTCGCAGCCCAGCAGCCAGGCCGCGCGTCCCCTTGGATGAGACCCAGCCCCACCCCGAGGGCCGTCTGCTCCACTCAGACGTTGATCCTGCCCACAAACTCCCTCTGACCCTCCTGCAACCGAGTTCCACCGAGCGTGGGGCACCTGTGGACCCGTGGCCCAGTCCAACTGGCACGTAAATGAACCCTCCTGACGGTCGAATCCTCTGCTCTTTGCACCTGATGTGACCGTCGCATGGCTGCTCCCTGGCGGCCCCCCCCCAGGTGAATCGCGTCGACCGAGTGTGGGGGTGTTGAGCCAACTTTGCATTCCTGGGATAAACCCATGTGGCAGTGATTGATATTTTATTTATGACTTTTTAATCGAAAAGGTTTCTGTTTTTTCTGATTTTGCAATTAGGTGTTACTAGTTCATAAAATGAGTCCAGACTTTTCCTTGTTTTCTATTATCTGGATGAGTTTGCATAAGAAATAACGGACTTTTTGGGAAGGTTTTTGGTGAGAAATTATTTGTTTCCCCTTCCAGGTTCTTTCATGGATGTGGGTCTATTTAAGTTTTGGGCTCATTCAGATGCCAATTTCACCATTTTATATTCTTCCAGAAATGTATCTGTTTTATCCAGGTCTTTAGAAACACAGCGGTGTGCAGCCATTCATAATTTTGCTTTATGGTTTTTCATTTATTTTCCATCGTTCATTCTGTGTTCACTGTGTTTGCTTCTGTTTCTCCAGTGGTCTCACCAGGAGTCACCCTGCTTCACCGCCAAGGGCCAAGTCTAGCCTCGTGGGTACTCTCTGGCTGTGGAAGATGCTCCCCACGTTGGTGAGTTCTGCTCTTACCCTTCTTCATTCCCACTCTGTTCTTTAGTTTTTGTTTTGTTTTTAAGATTTTTTTAAAATTTTTATTTATTTTTAGAGAGAGGGGAAGGGAGGGAGGAAGAGAGGGAGAGAAACAGCAATGTATGGTTGCCTCTCACATGGCCTTCATGGGGGCCTGGCCCGCAACCCAGGCATGTGCCCTGACTGGGAATCGAACGGGGACCCTTTGGTTCCCAGCCCGCGCTCAATCCACTGAGCTACAGCAGCCTGGGCCTCTTTAGTTGTTTTTATAGCTCCTTGAGCTGGACACTTAGCTCACTCCTTTTTAGTATTTGTCTTCTGACAAACGATGCATTTAAAACCACAGTTTTCTTCTCTAGGTACAAAAGCAAAACTGTACAAGGAATCCGATATTTTTCACACCCTCTCAGGCGGGGTGGGGGGTCTCCATATCGGAGCCATGTGTGCAGGCAAACCGCAGGGGGGCGCTACACACGGCCTGTCGCCGAGAACCATAACCTGTGTGTGTGAATCTGTGCGCCTCGAGGGACGTGCACACCAATCACACGATAGCAGAGATACACTCATTCGCAGCCATTCCAGTTTAAACACCTGCACTTTCTTCTGGTGCGTTTGATCTGCCACTCGATAAAGGGAGAGCGTTGAAAGCTCCGGCCACCACCATCTAGTCCTGCGTTTCTCCTGGTGACGTCCTCAGCGGAGGTTCCACACACCCCACAACCGTCTCACTTCACGCTCGTGTGTGTGTGTGTGGTCCTTACACCTCCCTCGTCCAGTGTGTGACCTTCCTCGTCCCTTATGATTTTGACCATAATTCTATTTTTTTGGATGCTAGAGCCACTACTCCAGACCCTTTCGGCTCATTTGCCTGGCTAATCTCTTTTCCCTCCCCGGGTTTCCGACCCCTCTGGGCCCCGTTCCTGAAGCTGTCTCCTCGATGGGCCGCGCACCGCAGCCTCTCACCGTCCCCGCGGCTCTGCCGCAGACCGTCCACTGTATGTGTTGTCCCGGTGGGCTGGTTTTATGCCGTCTTGTGGGTTGTAACCTCTCTCCTTGGTGTATTTATTCTTTCTTTTTTCCTTTTCTATTTTTTCAGGGTGGCAAAGTCCCTGCCCCCTCCCTTGGGGGCCTCTCCCCGAAAGCTGGCCCCTCTGTGGACATACTGTGACCTCGGTCCACCCACCGAGGAAAGCTTCCCACCCCTGGGCTCACCAGGACTGTAGTGGGGAGCACACGTGCCCTCCCACAACTGTTCCTGCAGGGGAGCCAAGCGGGGTGCAGTGGGAACAGGGCGGTGGTCGGTCTTGCGGCCCACAGCACCTGAGGCACAGCGCCGCCTGCACGCCCAAGACCTCCGTCTGCTCTGGTGTGAGAATCCTCGTTCCGTTCGGACATGAGGCCCGGCCACAGACCCCACCTGGCCTGGGCCTCCTTCCCAGTGTGGGTTCACGGCCCACTCGGGGGCTGGGAGTCCCAGGAGCCAAGAATGTGAATGCCTCCAGAGGTGGTTGGGGGGTGGTGCTCCGCAGTGGAGGGACCCCGAGCCCCTGGATTAGGGTTTCAGCAGAGGTGCCCAGGGGCCTCCCTCGGGGTGCAGGGCCGAAAGCGGGGACAGGCAGGAAAGAGAGTAAAGTGGGGGAGATACTGAAGCCCAAAGCCGTGGGTCGTCCCAGACCCCGGGACGGGGCCCAGCGCCACCGGCCAGCTACAGATGAGTGCTATTTTTAAAGAGAGGTGCTGCAGAGATGCTCCTATTTGTTCCTGTGCGGTTTCGCTGGGCTGCCGGGCCGCCGTGTCCCTGCGGCTCTTGGAGGAAGACAAACGGGGAAGCTGGGCCCTGAACCCCTTGATACCATCAAGCGCCGCAGCGAAAAAGTGCCGCGTAATAATCTTGTGAAGGTTTTCTAAATTAAGACCAAACCGATGGCTGCGGCGCATCTTGGCATCAGCCACGTCCGACAGTGCCCCATCCATCTTCGAGGACACAGAGTGAAGGCTCCGGAGGACACCTCACCTCAGGGTCTGCGTGTGCCCCACGTGCCCGGGGAGGGATGTCCAGCATGGAAGGGAGCCCCTGGTTCCTGTCAGGACGCCACACAGATCACCCCCAAATTTGCTGGTGGAGAGGGGCCTGGCTGCAGGACTCCCAGGCCGGGCACCCGCCACACTCACCCGGTCTCAGAAGTGGGTCCTCGGAGGGTGTGGAGGCCACTCAGGAGCAGCCAGTGGCTGTGACTGACCCCCACCGCAGCCTCCGCCTCCCCAGCCCCTCAGGGGACCCTGCTCCTCCTGCAGCCAGTGTCACCTTGGTTCCCACAGCCCCGCCAGGCTCCCTCTCCAGACCAGGCCAGGCAGCAGGACCCAGAGACCCTGGAAGCCACAGGGCAGGGGGCAGGCGGGCACCAGCCACGAGGCGTCCCAGGTGCCTTAGGCGGAGAGACCCGCTGCAGATGCTCCTGAGGCCGGGAGCCCGGGGCAGTGCCCACCTGCCCTCGCCAACAGAGGGGTGCTGGCCGCAGTGGTCAGCCAGCCCCTGGCTGTGTGGACAGGGCCTGGAAAGAGCCCTGCCCTGCCTGTGGGGCCGTGCGAAGGCTGAGGGCCAGTGCCTCTGGGCACGCTGGCGTCCTGAGGGCCGGCGACCTCTGCTCCTGGGGTGCCTACACGCACCCTGGTACTGTCATCTGGTACCCCCAGGTTCCTGGGAGCCAAACCCAGCCCCTGCCTCCCTCGGTGGCCCTGGCCTCATGGCACCCTGGCAGTGCCCCCATCTCTCAGGAGCCCGGAGCGATGGGCCGGGCAGCCAGGGTGATGATCACAACTCCTGCGCTCAAGGGTTTGTTGCACCGGTGTCCTCGGGCCTGCGGCTGCCCCCCAACCGCTACTCCAGGCGAGATCCTCACCCCCCCCAGGGCTGCTTCAGGCCCCTGTCTTCCCACCCCTGGCCTGGCCCCCAGCACCCGGGCTCACCCTGTTCACGTGCTCCCTCAGGCAGCCCTGGTAGTCCCTGGGTACAGACCCCGGAGGCTACATGTGCCCACATCCGGGAGCAGGTGGCAGTGAGCAGGGGGCAGGTACCGGGTGGGGAGGCCAGTGGCCTCAGTCAGCCCCTCCCAGCCTCCCGGAGTGGACCTTGTGGTGTCCAGGGGACTGTTGGTCACACCACAGCCTGCAAGGCTTGGGGGTCAGCAGACCCACGCATCCCACTGCCTGGGCAGCGGCCCCTCCTCGCCCCCTAGATTCCCAAGGCCAGGCCCAGGGGTTGCGGGGGAGCCCATGGCCCCTGCCGGCTCCTCACAGGGCCCCTCAGCCCCACCCCGCGCCCCGGCCTGGCACCCCCCGGGAGATCAATAGCTTTGGAAATCTGAAAAGAGCCCAAACAAAGAAGTAGGCTTGTAAGTACCCGGCTTGTATCAGCTGATAAATGGGCCCCTCTTTAAGGGACTTATCTCTTTAGGGCCCGCGGGATGAGGGATGGCGTCATTTGTCCTGGCGGCTCGTCCGGACCAGCCGAGCCGGATCTATTTAAAAGATAGCGCGATACCGTCGACAGCAATAGACAGGGTAATTGCGGAGCGACGGCCAGGGTATAAATTACACGCCTCTAAGTGGCGAGTGGCCGCGGGAGAGGGGCCAGCCTGACAATTTACTTGTCCCCGCGCCCCGCCGCCTGCTTATCACAGGCCAGCAGAAGAAACGCACTCCGGGTGAAAAAATTAAGTATTGATCAAATTAACAGTTTTTACTGATCTTTTTAAGGGAGAAAAGGAGTGGAACAATTAAATTTAGAACACAAAGGATGGGCAGGATAACTCTTGACCCCAGCGTGGCAAAGTCTGTGAACCAACAAGCAGGAGATACAGCCCCGCCATCCCTGGAAATCCGCAGGGCGGAGAGCGCCC
>PVJI01013986.1:0-45825 GCA_004026765.1 Micronycteris hirsuta | reverse complement strand
TCCTTCTGGCACCCCTATGACTTGGATGTTGGGATGTTTAAAGATGTCCTGGAGGTTCCCAAGCCTCTCCTCAGTTTTTTGATTTCTTGTTTCTTCATTCTTTTCTGGTTGGATGTTTTTTTCTTTCTGCTGGTCCACTCCATTGATTTGAGTCCCAGTTTCCTTCTCATCCCTTCTCATTTGTTCAAGTGATTGCGACAATCGTGACACTCTTTTTTGAATCCTGTGAGCATCCTGATTACGAGTGCTTTGAACTTTGCATCTGATAGGTTGGCTATCTCTTCGTCGCTTAGTTGTGTTTTTTCTGGATCTCTGATGTGTTCTTTCATTTGGGCCATTTTTTTTCTTTCTCAGTGCGCCTGTTACTTTAAGGGGCGGAGCCTTAGGTGTTCACCAGGGCAGGGTAACCTATGTCACTGTGTTGTGATGCTGCCTGTGGGGGCGGGGCCTGAGAGAACAATGGCGCTTGCTCTATTCTCCGCTCTTCCCCAGCTACCCACAAGCAAGTTGGGTCCTTCTTTGCTGGCTCCATGGTGAGTGGGTGGGCCTGTACAATTCCAAGTTCCTGTGGGTCTCCCCAACAAACTCTCCTGTCAGGCCGGGAGTACCTCCCAGTGCCACCTAAACCCCCACAGGTGTATTCAGTTGTTGGTTTGAGGCTTTATTTCCCTGCGTTGGTGGGCTGGGTGGTCTGTTCTGCTCCCCAGCTTCTCCTCCCGGTTTATCTGCGTGAGAATGAGGGACTGCCCAGTCCACGAGTCTCAGCCCCAGTTTCGCTGAGTGCGCCTGCCACATTTTGGCCAGGCGCACCGGCCACGGGCCTGTCCTGGCAGCTGGAGCATTGCCGGTGCCACTCCACAAACCACATCTTGCCGAGTGCTCTCCACCTGGCTTCGCCCCACTTACCGGTCTGAATAAACGTGTCTTCTTTAACTCCTTCCTTGTTGGACTCCACTCAGTTCAGTTTTCTGTCAGATCTGGCTGTTTTTGTTTTTTAAATTGTTGTTTTTCTCTTTTGATTGTGCGAGGAGGCACACTGTGTCTACCTACGCCTCCATCTTGGCCGGAAGTCTCCACATCAAGTTTTTTAATAGACTGCCAGCTTTCAGCATCTCTAAGAATTGTAACTATAAATATTTGCAAAAAGAGATACTTTAAAATTATGTCCTGTAAAAATAATAAAATTCATTTTTTTCCTCATAAAAATCATACTTGTCTCCCCTTATCCACAGGGTATATGTTACAAGACCCCAAGTGGATGCCTGAAACTGCAGATAGTATCGATCCATTCATATACTGTTTTTTTCATGTACATGCATATTTTTTCACTTAAAGGAGTCACTTTATGACTTTTTGGCATATCTGAATTGCCAGCATCACTACTTTTGAACACAAGCACTGTGATAACTAGCAGTCAATCGGATAACAGTTGGTTAGAGATGGCTACTAAGTAAGTACCAGGCAGGGATAGTCTATAGCTTGGAGATTCTGGACAAACGAATGAGTCACATTCGAGGCAGGATGGAGAGGGACCATGCCAGATTACATCATACTACTTAAAACAGTGTGCCATTTAAAACTTATGAATTGTTTATTTCTGGAATTTTCCATTTAATATTTTAAGACTGTGGTTGACTGTGGGTAACTGAAGCTTTGGAAAGCAAAACCATGGATAAGGGAGAAGAGTACAATGAAAACAAATCCATAGTATTATTTCCCAGAGATAAGATAATCACTACTCAGTTGTCTTGACATATCTAAAAGGTTGTTATAGCATTATTTATAATACCAGAAATTTGCAAACAACCCAAGTGTCCATTAACCAGTGATTAATTAAATAAATGATATATTCACATAGTGGAATACTATTTAGTTGCAAAAATGCTTTATGTACTGAAATAACAAATCAACAGGCTTCATTATTAAATGAGAAAAACAAGGTAAAGAGCAGTGAATGCTATCTTTTCTAAAAGAAAGGGGTGGGGATATATGAAATACATTCATATTGGTTTGGACATATTTAGGAAAAGGAAAAGATAGATATGAAACAGGTGAGTGTGGTTATATGTGGTGGGGGAGGAAATGGAGTTAAAGGGCTTACATTGAGAGTGAGACTTCTCAATATTCATATTTTCTTTGATTTTTGAAAATAAAAATTAAATGAAATGAAAATGTGAACTTCCCACCAAGATGGCGGTGTAGGTAGACACACTGTGCCTCCTCGCACAACCAAAAGAGGAAAAACAACAATTAAAAAAAAAACAACAGCTAGATCTGAGAGAAAATTTAACTGAGTGGAAGTCCCACAACCAAGGAGTTAAAAAAGACATGTTCATCCAGACCAGTAAGTGGGGCGGAGCGGGGCAGAGTGTGGCGGGGTGGAGAACACAGGGCAAGGCGGAGGTTTGTGGAGCAGTACTGGTACCGGCAATGTTCCAGCTGCCTGGAGAGGCCCAAGGTGGACTCGCCTGGCCAAAATGCCGCTGGTGCGCTCAGCGAAACCCGAAGCTGGCCACCCCGGACCCAGCAGGGCTGAACTGGTGGACCAGGCGGTCCCTCATGCACACGCAGATAAACCAGGAGAAAAAGCTGGGGAATGGAGCAGACCACGCAACCCACCATTGAGGGGAAATAAAGCCTCAAACCACTGATTGAAAACACCTGTGGGGGTTGAGGTGGCAGCAGGAGGAACTCCCGACCTCACAGGAGAGTTCACTGGAGAGACCCATGGGGACTTGGAACTACGCAAGCCCACCCACCCACCCCAGAGCCAGCAAAGAGGGTCCCAACTTGCTTGTGGGTAGCGGGGGAAGTGCAGACAGCAGAGCAAGCGCCATTGTTCTCAGACTCCGCCCCCACAGACAGCATGACAACACAACGACATGGGTTACCCTGCCCTGGTGAACACCAAAGGCTCCGCCCCTTAAAGTAACAGACAGGCCAAGAAAAAATAGCCCAAGTGGAAGAACAGATCAAAGCTCCGGAAAAAATACAACTAAGTGACCAAGAAATAGCCAACCTATCAGATGCACAGTTCAAAACACTGGTAATAATCACGTACAGCAAGATGGAGGCATAGGTAGACATACTGTGCCTCCTCACATAACCAAAAGAGGAAAAACAGCAACAAAAACAGCCGGATCTGACAGAAAATTGAACTGAGTGGAAGTCCAACAATCAAGGAGTTAAAGAAGACACATTCATCCAGACTGGTAAGCAGGGTGGAGCCAGGCGGGAAGCCTATGGAGAGCAGGGCAGAGAATGCAGCGAGCTGGGTGGTGAGCGCACGGCAGGACGGCGGTTTGTGGAGTGGTACTGGTAGCGCTACAGCTGCCGGGAGAGACCTATGGCAGGCATGCCTGACCAAAACGCGGCCAGCACCTGGCCCACTCGGACCCAGAGGGTCCAAGGTTGGTGGACTGGGTGGGCCCTCATTTGCATGCAGATAAACTGGGAGAAAAAGCGTGGAGTGGAGCGGACCGAGCAGCAACCCACCAACTTGGGGAAATAAGACCTCAAACCACCAATTGAGGGCACCTGTGGAAGCTGAGATGGCAACAGGAGGAACTCCTGGCCTCACAGGAGAGTTCATGGGGAGACCAACAGGGACTTGGAACTGTGCAGACCCGCCCACTCAGCGTGGAGCCAGTGCAGGGGGGCCCAACTTGCTTGGGGGTAGCAGTGCGGAGAGCAGAGCAAGCACCATTGTTCTCTCAAGACTGGCCCCCACAGACAGCGTCACAAAATAGCGACGTGAGTTGACCTGCCTTGGTGAACACCTAAGGCTCCGCCCCTTAAAGTAACAGGCACACTGAGAAAAAAATGGCCCAAATGAAAGAACACATCAAAGCTCCAGAAAAAATACAATTAAGTGACGAACAGATAGCTAACCTATCAGATGCACAGTTCAAAGCACTGGTAATCGGGATGCTCACAGAATTTGACCTAAAATGGTCGCAATTACTTGAAAAAATGAAGGATAATATGAAGGAAGTGAGGGGAAATCTGCAGGGAACCAATAGAGATGAGAAGGAAACTGGGACTCAAATCAATGGAGTGGACCAGCAGAAAGAAAAAAACATCCAACCAGAAAAGAATGAAGAAACAAGAATTCAAAAAACTGAGGAGAGGTTTAGGAACCTCCAGGACATCTTTAAACACCAACATCCAAGTCATAGGGGTGCCAGAAGGAGAAGAGGAAGACCAAGGGATTGAAAACTTATTTGAACAAATAATGAAGGAGAACTTCCCCAAGCTGGTAAAGGAAATAGATTTTCAGGAAGTCCAGGAAGCTCAGAGAGTCCCAAAGAAGTTAGATCCAAAGAGGAACACACCAAGGCACATCATAATGACATTACCCACGATTAAAAATAAGGAGAGAATCCTAGAAGCAGCAAGAGTAAAGGAGACAGTTACCTACAAAGGAATTCCCATAAAACTGTCAGCTGATTTCTCAAAAGAGACTTTGCAGGCAAGAAGGGTCTGGAGATAAGTATTCCAAGTCATGAAAGGCAAGGACCTACATCGAAGAATACTCTATCCAGCTAAACTCTCATTTAGAATGGAAGGGTAGGTAAAGTGTTTCTCAGATAAGGTCAAGTTCAAGGAATTCATCATCACCCAGCCTTTATTGTATGAAATGTTAAAGGGATTTATATAATAACATAATCAGCAAAAGACAAAAGCAAGCAAAATATAACCAGAGACATTGAAATTAAGAACAATCCGACAATAATCAAAGGGGAGGGGGGAGGGGACAATGAGGGGAAGGGTTTTCAGGAACTACTATAAAGGACACAAGGACAAAACCAAGGGAATAGGTGGAAGCAAGTGGGGGGGTGGGTCAGGCTGGGGTCGGGGGATGTGGTGGGGGGCAAATGCAGACAACTGTAAATGAACAACAGTAAAGTAATTAAAAAAAAACCACTGGTAATCAGGATGCTCACAGGATTGGATGAAAACTGGCCGCAATTAGTTGAACAAATGAAAGATACGCTAAAGAAAATGAGGGAACCAGTAGGGGTGAGATGGAAACTGGGACTCAAATCAACGGAGTGGACCAGCAGAAAGAAAAAAACATCCAACCAGAAAAGAATGAAGAAACAAGAATTCAGTAAACGGAGGAGAGGCTTAGGAACCTCCAGGTCATCTTTAAACGTCCCAACATCCGAGTCATAGGGGTGCCAGAAGGAGAAGAGGAAGACCAAGGGATTGAAAACTTATTTGAACAAATAATGAAGGAGAACTTCCCCAAACTGGTGAAGGAAATAGACTTTCCGGAAGTCCAGGAAGCTCAGAGAGTCCCAAAGCATTTGGACCCAAAGAGGAATACACCAAGGCTCATCATAATGACGTTACCCAAGATTAAAAATAAGGAGAGAATCTTAGAAGCAGCAAGAGAAAAGGGAAGAGTTACCCACAAAGGAATTCCCATAAGATTGTCAACTGATTTCTCAAAAGAGACCTTGCAGGCAAGAAGGGGCAGTAAAGAAGTATACCTAGTCATGAAAGGCAAGGATCTACACCCAAGAATATTCTATCCAGCAAAACTTTCATTTAGAATGGAAGGGCAGATAAAGTGCTTCTCAGATAAGGTCAAGTTCAAGGAGTGTATCATCATCCAGCCTTTATTATATGAAATGTTAAAGGGATTTATATAAGGCATGGAGGGATATCAACAGGGGAGTGGGAGAGGGAGAGAGGAGGGAAACAGTACAGAGAGTAAGTATCATAAGCGGTAGGTAGAAAATAGGGGGAAGTTAAGAATAGTATAGGAAATGTAGAAGCCAAAGAACTTATGTGTATGACCCATGGACAAAAACTAAAGGGCGGGGAATGGGGGGGTGTGGGGCAGAGGGGAATAAAGGGGGGAAAGTGGGACAACTGTAATAGCATAATCAATAAAATATATTAAAAAAAAAAACAAGGCACGCTGTCTCCTGGACTTAGTTCCTTCATTTACAAAATGGGAAAGTTAGTGAATCTGAGTCCTCTTTCAGCTCTAGTTAATGCTTGCTGTTTACTTGTTTATAATTATTTTTTTCATTTTAATTTACAGTTGACACACTAATATTATATTCATTTCAGATGTATAACATAGTGATTTGATATTTCTATACCTTACAAAGTGATCACCACAGTAAGTCTAGTACCCATCTGACACCATATATAATTATTGTAATATCGACTATAACCCCTATGCTGTATCTTACATCCCCCTGACTGATTCTATAACTGGCACTTTGTACTTCTTGGTCCCTTTCACCTCCTTCATGTACTATTTTGAACTGCCCCTTGCTACTTAGGTAGTTTTTAAAATGTGATTAAATTACTTAGATTCAATAACACGGTTTTGGAGGGAAAAGAATATTCTCATTAGTACTGGCAGTGAAATATTTTTATTTTTTCTCTAAGATAATTAAATGAAATGAATCTATTGACTTTCTAGCGGTGATAGTCAAATATGCATAAATTTTGCCCCTGATATTATGAAAATTTTCAAATATACAAAAAACTTCAAAGTATGCTACAATGAACACTCATATACCTACCACTTAGATTCTACAATGAACAGTTTATTATACTTGCTGTATTTTTTAATTTAATCTTTATTGTATTTTTTCCATACCTGTTTTATATCTTATCTATCCATCTATCTATTGCTGGATCCATCATTTTTATTTTTTATTTTTAGTTTTTTAATTTTTTTAAAAATTTATTTTTAGAGGGGAAGGGAGGGAGAAACAGAGGGAGAGAAACAGCAATGTATGGTTGCCTCTCACATGGCCCTCATGGGGATCTGGCCCGCAACCCAGGCATGTGCCCTGACTGGGAATTGAACCGGGACCGCTTGGTTCCCAGCCCGCGCTCAATCCACTGAGCTACACCAGCCAGGGCTGGATCCATCATTTTAAAAATATATTTCAAAATAAATGATAGACACCAGTATACTTCCCCTTAAAGCTTATAAATTCTTTTTAAGGGTGGAGTCTGTGGGTATGTATATACATTGCTGCCTACACATGCCTGTTTTCTGGAAACAAGAGATGTTAGTGTATTTCCTAGAGTAAATATTTCTAGATATCAGCCTTTAAGGAAAGTGGTTCTCAACTAGGGGTGATTTTTCCTTCAGAGGTCATTTGGCAATGACTGGAGACATTTTTGGTTGTCATGACAGGGTTATTTTACTGGATTTAGTGTATAGAGGACAGGGATGCTGCTAAGCATCCTAGGGTACAGGGCGGCCCCCTACAACAACAAAAAAATTCCAGCCTAAAATGTCAGTGCTGAAGTTGAGAAACCCTGTTTTAGGAGATGGTAAACTTATCTCTGGTGTTACCTAGAAAGAAATTGGAGTATAAACTTCTTTTGACACACAGTAGTAGACCCCAATAAAACTTAAGGTGATGCCCTGGCTCATGTGGCTTAGTGGATTGAGTGCCAGGCTGAGAACCTAAAGGTCACTGGTTTCTTTTTCCTGAACATGCCCGGGTTGCAGGCCAGGTCCCCAGTAAGGGGTGCATGAGAGGCAACCACACATTGATGTTTCTCCCTCTTTTTTCCTCCTTTCCCCTCTGTCTAAAAATAAATAAATAAAATCTTAACCAAAAATAAAACAAGGAGACACACATGAAAAGATACATACTTTATTTTTTAATTAGATGGTTTTTTAATTTATTTTTAAAATATTTTAATTACTTTATTGTTCAATTACAGTTATCTGCATTTTCTCTCCTCCCCTCCCCCCACTCCATCCAAACCTTGCTTCCACCCTCCCCTTTGGTTTTGTCTATGTGTCCTTTACAGTAGTTCCTGAAAACCCTTCTCCCCACAGTCTCCTCCCCACTCCCCTCTGGCTATTGTTAGATTGTTTTTAATTTCAATGTCTCTGGTTATATTTTGCTTGCTTTTTTTCTTTTATTGATTATGTTCCATTTAAAAGTGAGATTATATGTCCTCCTTGGAGAAGTGTCTGTTCAAGTCTTTTGCCCATTTTTTAATTGGGTTTTTTGTCCACTCCAGGAAGACCTTATCAAATTAAAAAGCTTCTGTATGGCTAAAGAAAACAGTATTAAAATAAAAACAGAACCAACTGTGTGGGAAAACATATTTGCCAATGATATCTCAGACAAGAGTTTGATCTCCAATATATATAAAGAACTCACATGACTCCACCCCAGGAAGGAAAAAAAAACCCAACAAAAAACAAACCAATTAAAAAATGGGCAACAGACTTGAACAGACACTTCTCCAAGGAGGACATACAGAGGGCCCAGAGACATATGAAAAGAAGCTCAGCATCACTAGCCATCAGAGAGATGCAAATTAAAGCTACAATGAGATACCACCTCACACTGGTCAGAATGACCATCATAAACAAAGCAACAGACAACTGTTGGAGAGGATGTGGAGAAAAGGGAACCCTAGTGCACTGTTGGTGAGAATGCAGACTGGTGCAGCCACTGTGGAAAACAGTATGGAATTTCCTCAGAAAACTAACAATGGAACTGCCTTTTCACCCAGCAATTCCACTGCTGGTATTGTACCCTAAGAGCCCTGAAACACCAATCCAAAAGAACCTGTGCACCCCACTGTTCATAGCAGCACAATTTACAATAGCCAAGTGCTGGAAGCAACCCAAGTGCTGGAAACAACCCAAGTGCCCATCAGCAAATGAGTGGATCAAGAAACTATGGTACATTTACACAATGGAATTCTATGCAGCAGAGAGAGAGAGAAGGAGCTTATACCCTTTGCGACAGCATGGATGGAACTGGAGAGCATTATGCTAGGTGAAATAAGTCAGGCAGTGAGGGATAGATGATATTTTTTTAAAACAGCCAATTAAATTGTTTTATTTAGTTGTATAGGTTTAAATGATTAAAAATAAAAAGTAAAACTTAAGAGGGAAGAAAGACTTGAGGTAAAGGGTTTTCTCCCATTTGCACCTTGGATCTAACTTTTAAAAAAATTTTATTTTTCAATTACAGTTGATAAACAATATTATATTAGTTTCAGGTGTACAACCCAATGATTAGACATTTATAAGTTAGAAAGTTATCACCCTGATAAATCTATTACCCATCTGATACCATATATAGGTATTACAATATTTTTATTATTGGTACATTTTAATCCTCACCTGAGGACATGCTGATTGATTTTAGATAGAGAGGAGGGGGGAGGGTGAGATAGAGGGAGGAAAACATTGACCCAAGTAAGAAACATTGACCAGTTAGCTCTCATATGCACCCTGACTGGGGAGCGTACCTCCATCAGTGCCCTGGGCATGTGCCCTGACCAGGAATCAAACCCACAACATTTTTACTTATGGGATGATGCTCCAACCAACTGAGCCACACTGGCCAGGGCATTATTACAAAATTACTGATTATATTCCCCATGTTAGACTTTACATCACCATGACTATTTTGTAACTACCAGTTTGTATTTCTCAATCCCTTTACCTTTTTCATCCAGATCCCCAATCCCATTCCCATCTGGCAACCATCAAAATGTTCTCTGTGTCTATGAGTATATTTCTGCTCTGTTTGTTCATTTATTTTGTTTTTTAGATTCCACATATAAGTGAAATCTTATGGCATTTGTCTTTCTCTGTCTGAATTATTTCAGTCAGCACAATACTCCTAAGTCCAATCATGTTTTTGCAGATGTCAAGATTTCATTCTTTTTTATGGCTTAGTCATTTTCCATTGTATATATGCACCACTTCTTTCTCCATTCATCTATTGGTGGATTCTTGGGTTGCTTCCATGTCTTGGCAGTTGTAAATAATGCTGCAATGAACATATGGGTGTATGTCTTTTTGAGTTAGTGTTTTATGTTTCTTCGGATAAATAAACAAGTGAAATTGCTGGGTCCTTCTTTGTCTCTTGTTATAGCCTTTTTTAAAAAGCCTACTTTGTCAGGTATGTGTTGTTATTGCATCTTTTTTTCCATTTCTATTTTCATGGAATATCTTTTTCTATCCCTGTACTTTCTGTGTGTATCTTGAGATCTAAATTGAGTCTCTTATAGACAACATATGTAAGGGTCCTGTTTTCTTATCCATTTAGTCATCATATGTCTTTTGATTGGAGTATTTAGTCCATTTGAATTTAAAGTAATTGTGGATATATATGTGTTTATTGCCATTTTATTATTCATATTTTTATCTTTTTTCTTCTTAAAGAAGACCCTTTAACATTTCATGTAATATTGGTTTGAACCAATGAACTCCTTTAGCTTTTTCTTGTTTGGGAAGCTCTTTATCTGTCCTTCGATTCTAAATGATAGCTTTACTGGATAGAGTAATCTTGGTTGTAGGTACTTCGTTTCCACCACTTTGAATACTTATTGCCAGTCCTGGCTTGCAAAGTTTTTGTTGAGAAATTAGGTGACAGTCTTATGGGAGCTCATTTGTAGGTAACTAACTGTTTTTCTCTTGCTGCTTTTAAGATTCTCTCTTTATCTTTAACATTTAGCATTTTATTTGTGATGTGTCTTGGTGTGGGCCTGTTTTGATTTATCTTGTTTGGGACTCTCTGTGCTTCATGGACTTATATGTCTATTTCCTTCACCAGGTTGGGAAAGTTTTCCATCATTTTTCCAAATAAGTTTTCAATTACTTGTTCTCTGTGTTCTCCTTCCAGCACCCCCATGATGGAAATGTTTGTAGTTGTCTGAGAGGCCCTTTAAACTATTTTCATTTGGGGGGGGGATTCTTTTTTCTTTTTGCTGCTCTGATTGGGGGTTTTTTTGCCTCCTTATCTCCCAAATTACTGATTTGATCCTCTGTTTCATCTATTCTGTTGTTGATTCCCTGTAAATTATTGTTCATTTCAGTTAGTCATGTATCCTTAATTTCTGATTGGTTCTTCTTTATGGTTTCCATCTCTTTTCTGGGTTGCTGAAGTTCTTCCTAGGTTCAGCTACTTTTCCTGTAAGTTCATTGAGTATCCTTATAACCAGTGCTTTGAACTCTGAATTTGGTAGATTGCTTGTCTCCATTTTATTTAGTTGTTCTAGAGTTTTGTTCTTTTATTTCATTTGATGTATGTTTGTCTCCTCCTTTTGACTGCTGCTTAGTGTTTTTTTCTATGAATGAGGTAGAGCTGCTATGTCTCTGGTCTTGATAGCGTGGCCTTATGTAGTAGGAGTCCTGTGGGGCTACAGTTTCTCCCCTGTGTGAGCTGTGCACACCCTTCTGTTGTAGTTGAGCCTTGGTTGCTGTCGGAATGTCAATGGGAAGAATTTATTTCCAGGATGAGAGGTTTTGTTTTTTTTTAAACTATCCTTGTTCAGCTTGTGAAATATATTACTATAGTATCATGTACTCATTATTTAATTTCTTCTGTTCATAATTTTTCACATTTAGATTTAACATAATTATGCATCTTCTTGCAAAGTGGTCTGAAATGTGCAGATAATAAGGGACAAAGAACTCAACACTTTCAAGATGACAACTGCCACACAGACATACCTTCTAAGAAATGAACAAGACATCTCAGGAGTTAGATACAAAAGGGAAAAGTCATACAGGAATAGGGATCTAAGTGAGACACACAAATTGATCTTTTTTTTCTAGTTTTATGTATGTCATTGTTTCCTTAACCCCAATGACATTTCAGTGTCAGTCATCTGAACAGAATTTGCTCTGAATTTCTCATCTTTACTTTGTATGACTTGCACATATTCAAGGGGAATAAAAATAGAATGAAAGAAAAGGGTCGAAAGACAAAAGTGAAAATGAAAAATCATACTCAGCAATAATTACTCATTAATGGTAATTATCAATGCATGTTTGCCTCTGAACAAGTTAGATGTTCCTTTTCTACATACCCACCAATCTCACCCTCATCCCTCATCATTAGCTGAGTATCATAACAACTACCCTGAAGAGAAGGAGTCCTAATCCCTATAAATTTTCATGATACTAGAAAAATGGAACACTGTTTGAAAATGTCCACCTTATGATTGCACTCCATCCAAGCAGCACAAATGCAGACTGACTTACCAGACTGATTTTGGTATACTATGGGAACTTTATGTGTTTCTTCCCCCTTGACATTATTTATTTACTCCTTTTTAAAAGAGATAAACCATTTATATGGTAAAAATTCATCAGATGCAGGATGATATACAATGCAAATTAGTCTCCATCCACTCTAGGTCCTCCTTCAGTGCCCCTGAACCCACTGTTCCCACATTTTTGTGCATTGTTCCAGACACATTATATGCCTATCCAGACATGTACTTAGAGAGTCTCCCTGTTCCTTCTCATGCAAATTGAAACTTTCTGTATACACAGTCCTGGACCATGTTTATTTTATTTTACATTTTTTATGTTTAAAGACTTTATTTTTAATTGAATTTATTGAGGTGGCATTGGTTAATAAAATTATATTGGTTTCAGGTGCACAATTCTATAATACATCATTTGTATATTGTATTGTGTGTTTACCACCCAAGTCAAGTCTCCTTCCATCACTTTTTATCCCCCTTTACCTCCTTCTACCTCCCCCAGCCCTCCCTTCCCAAGATATAATATACAGACAGTAAAGGGTACAAGTCTTAAGTATACAACTCAATGAATTGTTATATAAGTTTACAACTATGAAATCAATCAAGGTAAAGATTATTGTCAGCACCTCAGAGGTTCCATGGTATCCAGAGAAGCCAAGAATGTCCTATCTAAAAAATACCTCCTATGAAGCTTTGAAATTCAGGTAGTAAAATTTTAAGTAGTAAAATTTTAAGTGTAAGTTTTTAAGTAAGAATGATTTTATTTATTTTTATTTTTTATTTTGTCAGTATATTTTATTGATTATGCTGTTACAGTTGTCCCAGTTTTTTCCCTTTGCCCTCCTCCACCCAGTACTCCCCTTCCCTCTAGCAATCCCCCACTTTAGTTCATGTTTATGGGTCCTGTGTGTAAGTTCTTTGGCTTCTACCTTTCCTATACTATTCTTAACATCCCCCTGTCTTGTTCCTACCAATTATGCTTCTCGATCCCTAACCCCACTCTCCCCCTTCCCCCTCCCAGCTCATAACTCTCCAAATTACCCCCATACCCTCGATTCTCTTCCTGTTCTAGTTGTTTGCTTAGTTTGTTTTTATTTTTCTATGTTTTAGATTCAGTTGTTGATAGTTGTGAGTTTGTTGCCAGATTTATTTTTAGAGAGAGGGGAAAGGAGGAGAAAGGGAGAGAAACATTGATGTTCTAGAGAAAAACATCAATCGATTTCCTTTTTCACACCCTTAATTGGATCCTGGCCTGCAACCCAGGCATGTGCCCTGACTGGGAATGAAACCCGTGACCTTTCAGTTTGCAGGATGATGCCCAACCCACTAAGCCACACCAATCAGAAAGCAAGTATGTATATTTTTAAAGTAAGAAATTTCTATAAATGCCTTTGTTCCTTTGCCAAGCCAGTCACAGGTGAATTGCTGGGTGTCTAACACCTATTATAAATTCACTTAATTTTTTAAAAAGATATTAATGGTAGGACTTAAATCCCACTATTTTCTTTGGATTCTAGGTAGTCTGGAAAATGCTGTCAATTTTAAGAGAGGCAGAGTGCTTTGTAAAGCATCATTCTAATTTTGGCTCTATCACTTAATGGCTTTGTAATTATGGACAAGTTATTCAACCTGTATGAGACTCCTCTCAGCTTTCTCATCAGTGTAAGCAGTAATGCTAACTTAGCAAGGCAGTTGGGAGAACTTCAAAAGTAAATATTCAGTGCCTGATACTTAGTAGCTCTGATAAGAAGAGAGGGTTGTAGGTTTAAGGGGTAGATCATTGGAAAGGGAAAGTCTTTAGAACCACAGCAGAGCAGATTTTGCTTCAATGATAACCAAGTAGAAAATTTATTTTCCTGTATAAAGTTTGAGGTTCTCTTTTCTCAACAAATAAGTATGAATACGTCTTGGGAACTTATTAATCTCTTTTTGTTTGGGAAAATCTGCCTGGAGGTGGCATGGTTGTGGTGCTCTAATTCATAAGCAGTTTAGGATACATCTAGTTCCCTGGAGATCACCTTTTCTCTAACGTCACCTTTTCTCTAAAGTACTGTAGTTTGGAGTTAGCAACATCAAGATAAAGGATTGTCCCTTGAGGTCTTGGCTGGCTGTCCCGACCAGGCCACCCAGGTTGGTTTCAGCCTTGCAGACCTAGAACCTGAGCTTTGTCTGTGGCTGCAGCATCGATTGTATTATGAAGTGGCTGTCCTATGCTTAAAAGAGACAGAATGACAATTTATTAATTTTTCAGCCTAGGGAGTATTTTGTTTCAAATGCCAGAAGACTCATGTCTCTTAGCCAGAGTAACTGTCTTCTCATTGAGGGAATTTGAGGAGATGAAGTTGTTATAAAAGGAAGTGGTAAGGATGGTATCAGAATAGATGTGAATAAGCTCAATGGCTGTTCATCTTGGCTGTATATGTTTCTCAGGCAGTGTTGCATAAGCATGGCTCACTTCTGGGTTTCCTTTTCTAGTCTGGCACCCGACTATTCCCTTTTTGTGGCCACACTTTCTTCAAACAGGTGCTATTCAACTGATTTAGTTTTCATCAAAGGTATTACAACCACATTCTTTTCTGAAATTATAACCAGGATATAGAGAAATGTGTGTGTGTGTGTGTGTGTGTGTGTGTGTGTGTGTGTGTGTATGGGGATGGGTGAGGGCTCTCATTAAGAAAAATATCTAAAATTAGATTTAGCTCTGACCAGTGTGGCTCAGTTGGTTGAGCATCTCCTGCAGACCAAGAGGTCACTGATTCGATTCCCAGTCAAGGCACATGCCTTGGTTGTGGGCCAGGTCCCCATTTGGGGGCATGTGAGAGGTAACCGATTGATGTTTCTCTCAAACAGTGATGTTTCTCTCCCTCTCTTTCTCTCTCCTTTTCCCTCTCTCTAAAAATAAATAAATAAAATCTTTGAAAAAATTAAACTGTGAATATTTATTTAGAAGTAAATCCAATTTGAAGTAAACAAAGTAGACATTTCTTAATGTAGACTTGTGTATATTTATTAAGAATGTCTACAGCCATCCCACCACCACCCTATAGGAGGGAAAGTGTGATGAAGAGTGTGTTTGAGTGGGAAGAGATAGTGGTCTTTGCTGATTGAAATTATACTATCTGACTGCCAGGTATTGAGTGCTTGTGTCTACCCCAACCCCTTCATGTATTAAAATCCCAACCCTCAATGTGGTGGTATTAGGAGGTGGGGCCTTTGGGAGGTAATTAGGTCATGAAGATAGAACCCTCATTATTGGATTTGTGCCTTTATGAAAAGACTGGAGAGCTCCCTCTCTTTACTCTCTACCATGTGAGAATACAAGAAGACAGCCATCTGCAACCAGGAAGTGGGTCCTCACTAGACACTGGAAGTGCCTGTACCTTGATCTTGGACTTCCCAGCCTCTATAACTGTAAGAAATAAATATTTGTTGTTTAAGCTACCCAGTCTACCCAGCCCAAAAGAAGACACTAACTTTTTCAAGTGTTACAGAAATGCCTATTTGAGCACGTAGTTGAGACTCTTCTCTGGGGCTTTAGAAGGTGCCCATGCAGTGAGGGGCCCTGAAAGTTCACAGTAAAACCATGTCTGCCAGGTTAGAGGAGTCCCATATATAACAAACCTGTCAGATTTCTCCCACAGGTGACCTCTTCCATTTCCATGTGGATTTTCCTTGTTCTCTCTTAGAGGTCAACTGTATTCTCAGGGCTCCCCACATGAGTATTGTAGAAGAAGCCAAATATGTTGAATAAATAATGGACATTTGAAAACCATATTTTAATCAGTCTAATGGCTATTTAATCTTTTCCCCTCTTTTCTATTTCTTTAATACTGCACCTGGTTTGAGTGTTGCAGGGAGGGTGGAGTATGAAGATAAAGGATCTATAAAAGGAGCATAAGAGAGAGATTACAGATGCTATTCTAAGACATCACTGCCCCTAGGAAAATTCTTTTGGCTTTAAGGAACTGCCCAAGGAGACATGCTACCCACAGCCAAGTGATGTTTGATTATCTCTGGCACACTTTATGAATTATCATACAGAGGTGGGTAACATTGAAGGAAGTGATAAGCTGGATGTTCATTCTCTCTATACAAGATTGGTTAAGAAGAAATGGGGTTAAGTAGCAGCAAGAGACTGGGGTTTTATATAAGAGAAAACAATTTTATTTTGAAGGGAGCATGGACTATTAAGGTAATTATGGGTCTATCATGTAGCTCTTGGTGGATCATCAAATTCTCATCTTTCTGAGGCAATTCAGACAGGCTTATCTCATATTAGGAGACTAAGCAAAGTCACTGCTCAAGATTCCTTCCAGTTGAGATGACATTTGGTATGATTTTACCTTGTTTAAAGCAAATCCAATATCCTAAATTTAATCGATAAAAAAAGGTGGGGGACAGGGGAAGAAACAACGAATATGCATTTTCTCATAGTTCTGGAGGCTTGAAGACCAAGATCAAGTGTCAGCAGGTTTGGTTCCCTCTGAGACCTTTCTTCTTGGCTTGTAGATGGCTTTCTGCTGCTTGAGTCTTCACATGGTTTGTCCTCTGTCCTGCTGTCTGGTTTTGTAAAATATGGAACACAGCCATACCACCCATGTGTTTACATGTTATCTATGACTGCCCCTGTGCAACAATAGCAGAGCTCAAGAGTTGCCACAGAGACCATATGGCCTGAAAAGCCTAAAACATTTGCTATACTGGCCCTTTATGAATAAAGCTTGCTGACTCTTGGCTTACATTACAATTAGTTTTATAAAAAATTCAATTATACAAATAGTGTTTCATATGAGATACAGTTTGGTTTTACTCAATTGCACAGTCCATGAAGAATTTAATTGAAGTACATTTATAGGTTGAAGATTAAATTTTCACATTAATGCAAAGTCTAAATAAATATTCCTCTTGCAACAGCTGTCCTTTTCTAGTTATGGCAGGTATGTAGAGTGCTAACTAAACTTTATACATAAATTATTTTACCCAACCAGGAACCAAACCTGCAACCCAGGCATGTGCCCCAACAAGGAATCAAACTGGTGAACCTTTGGTCCATAGGCTGGCATTGAGCCACACCAGCCAGGGTTGGATCCTCAGAGTTTAGAATAGCACCTGGAACCTAGTAGATGCTCATAAATATCTGTGGAATAAATGAAAGAGTAAAAGAGTGAATAGTGCCTTCCCTTACATTTCCTCAAGCATAGGATTTGTGTGAATGATTGCATGTATGTGTGTGAATGTGGTGGAAAGTTCCAAGAAAAGGTCACATTTAATCCCAAATTAATGGAGCATGAGAAAGTAGAGCCTCCAGAAATACACAAATTATGTGAGGTTGTTCAGATTAATGGAAGGAATAATAGGATAGTGGGCTAGATACGAGGTTTAAAGTCAGCCTTTACCACTAACCATTTTGGCAGTATTTAACCTTTCTTGGCTTCATTTGTATCACTTGCAAAATGAAGGGAGGTGTTAGAATAAATGATAACTGGGAAATAATATATACTACTTTATGGTAAAAAAAAATTTTTTTACATGTATTACCTCTGAATCCTGGGAAGCAGTCAGGAGAGATAAATGGATGTGAGAGAACAGAAAACCTTTTTTTGTGGTTGTTAATTGTAATTCCTCACTAGACTCTAAGGAGGATGAGTCCCAGAAATGGAGGGCCCTTAGATTGCTGAGCAGGTGATGGGAGACAAGTTTGGACTAGTGAGAGACCTAGAGTGCTTTATATAAGAATTAGCTGAGATACTAAGGACACGGCAAAAACCTAGAGCAGAAGGTGGGAGAAGCAGAAGAAGGGAGGCGGAAGAGCCCTACTGTGGGAGGTCAAGAAGAGGCATTCTTGTGGTAAGATGAGCAAGTGGGGCATGGAAGAGAGAACTAGTAAGAGGTATTGAACTCACTCTGCCAGGCGTGATGTAGTTCCTTCCTACATTTTCTCAGAAAATCCAATTTGCTTCTGAGTGCCTTGGCCCAACAGAATTATCTCAGGAGAACAGAAATTGATGTGAACCCCAGGTGGAAGCTCCCAGAAGGGAGGGGACAGCCAACATCTTGGCCACATGGTAGGGAAAGGAGAGCTCATGTTCATTCGAGCAGGGTTCTGGCCCAGAAATGGTTGCCACCATGGGCAGCCCCACCTATTCTTGTATTGAGTTCTTAGGGTATGGCATTGCCCATTTCCTCCCAAGTAACTTGGAAAGGGCTGCTCTAGACTGAATGTTTATGTCCCCCTAAAATTTATATGTTGAAACTTAATCCCCTAATGTGATGGTAGTAGGATATGGGCCTTTGGGAAGTGATTAAGTCACCAGGGCAGAGCCCTCATGAGTGGGATTAGTGCCCTTATAAAAGAGATCCCACAGAACTCCCTAAGCTCTTCCACTATGTGAAGATGCAGAGAAGATGGGCATCTATGAATCAGGAACTGAACTCTCACCAGACATCAAATCTGCTGGTGTCTTGATCTTGGATTTCCCAGTCTCCAGAATCGTGATAAATAAATATTTGTTGTTTATAAGCCATCTACTCTGTGGTATTCTGTGATAGCAGCCCAAACAAACAAAAATAAGGTCTTATTTATTTATTATTTTAATTTTGTATCAGTTTTATAATGAGACACTCTACTGCCTCAAGCTCAGTAATTGCTTTAAGCAGTAGAGCCTTCTTTGGCCTGATAAAATAGTCATCATGTTGAGTCATTAGGACTAGAATTGAAGAAATCTAGAGCCTCTGCTTAGCACTTTGACTTAAGCAATTAAGTTTTTGATTTTGTACATGTAGGTAAATGGAAAAGTACTTTGAACTCACTTTTGCACAATTATCACAAAGAATAAGTGGCTTTGCAAGTTACAGTGTGGCATGGTTCAAACTGAGCAAATAAGAATAAAAATCAACACTTTCATATTCATACAAACCTTCTGCCACAAAGTATTTTCATTTAATTTAAAGTGATAAATCTGGGTAATTATGTGATATGATTATTCATAAAACTGTTAATCAAACTCACATATATTTTGTAGCATCTCATACATAACTCTGTGATTGGAATATTTTAGGAACATATATCATTTGAATTTTAAAATGTCATTCCATTGTAACTATTTATCAGCAAAAATGGAAAAATGTATCTTGGCTAGTTCTGTTTAGTCAGTTATTGCAATGGAAGGTGTTGATAGTATCCAAGAAATACAATCATAAATAATACAATGTGTACCTGCTTCTTGTGTACTCCCTGATAAATATCCAATTTAATTAAAGAAATAGAAATTGAGGATAGAATGACTATAAAAATGCTTTAAATGTAAACGTTTTATGGAATGTAAAAAAAATGTAAATGTTTGTCACAGACAGATAAAAGAGAAAAAAATATTTTCTCCATTCGTTTCTTTTGTTAAATCTCTATATAGGTACTTCTTGGGGGTATCTAATGCTGTTACTGGCCAGTATCTTAATCCAACATTTGCTGTCTGAGATAAGGAAGTAAAAATAAAACCAAAATGAAGATGGAAAGTTTGCAGGTGATTTAAAAAACTAGGTGTGTTCTAAATAGCAGGACATGGTTCCTAATGTGTGTGGAGGAATCCACAGATTGACTTTTAGACACTAAGCTTTGCTTATGCTCAGCATAATTAAAAAACATTAATTCTCACGTGGATTGGGGAGGAGGCATTTTTCAAAAGCATATTCCCTTTTCAGTAGTTTAGAAGCTTTCATTTGCCTCACTTGGATTATCCATATTCTCTTTTGGCTCAGCAATTTCCAGCTCACTTTAGAAAGTCATTTCATCCTTGAGTAGAAGTGCATTTTTAGATATATTGGACACTTTTGATCCCTGTTGGCTCAGAAGTTTTCTTTGAAGATCATAGTCAGTGAAATCATTTTTGTATGGATGACAACAGTTGAAAGAGTTATGGGTAACTCTTAGAGCCAGTGACGTAAGCAGTTAATTTTCAGTTGGGGTGGTTCTCTTGCAGATTAGCAGATGAATTGGCAGTTAAGATTAAAGAAGCAAATCGAGGATTGAAAAAGCGAAAACTCCACTCCTGTCAATGGGCATTTAGGTAGTCTGCATTTTTTTTAATGTTACAAATAATGTTGCAATGATACTTGTGGGTGTTTCCCAAACCTATATATGAGATTTTCTGTAGAATATATTCCCATACATAGAATTTCTGGGTCAAAGGGTATATACATCTTCAACTTCACTAGATATTATCAAATTGGTCTCTAAAGTACCTGTACCAATTTATACTCCTGTCAGGAGGACATGAGAATTTCTGTTACTCTATGTCCTCACCAAAACTCAATATCATCTGGATCTTAATTTAATTTTATTTTTTCCAAATTTCTAATACATGCACATGAGAAATTCACATAAGCAAGAAAATTCCCTTATCTGGATTTTTAATTTTTGCTGCTCCAGTGGAGGTAAAATTGCATTTCATTTCTGTTTCATTTTGTATTTCTCTGATAAATAGTCATATTGGAGATCTTTATATGTATTTGTTGGCCTTCAAGCTTCTTCTTCTATGAATTACAAATTCATATTCTGTTGGCTTGTTTTTCTTCCCTGATTGTATTGTAGGAGCACCTTAAAAAATATTTTTTGTAATTTTATGTCTTGTAAATAGCATTTTCTAGTCCAGTAATTTTTTTATTTTACCTTTTGGTGCATTTTATAGTTCAGAAATATATAATTTTAGTATAGTTGAATTTATTGATCTTTAGTATGTTAACAAATCCTTCCCTGTACCATGGCCATGAACATATTTTTCTAAATTTGTTCAAAATGTACAAAGCTTTATTTTTCACAACTGGAATTTATTTTTGTTTATTGTATGTATAGTCTTCTATTGCTGTAAAAAAAATTACCAAAAGTATAAAGGCTTATAACAGCACAAATTTATCAGCTCACAGTTCTGTAGGTCAGAAGTCTGGCACGACATAGATGAGTTCTCTGCTGAGGCCCTCACAAAGTTGAAATCTAGTTGTTGACCGGGTGCTTATCTGGAACTTGGAGCCCTCTTCCAAGCTAACATGATTGTGGCAGAATTTAGTTCCTTGTAGCTGTAGGACTGAAGTCTCCATTTCCTTGGTGGCTGTTAGTTAGCCAGAGACTTCTCTCAGCTCCTATAGGCCATCCACATTCATTGCCACATGGTCCCTCCACCCCCATCTTCAAAGCAAGCAAGAAAGAATCTCCCCATGTGGAATTTCTTTCATTCTTCAAAGTTATCTGATAGTAAATTGGGAAGAGTTCCATCCTTTTAAGGATTCTCTGATTATGTCAGGCCCACCCAGGATAATCTGGCTATTTTAAGGTCAACTGATTTGGGTTCTCAATTACATCTGTAAAACTTTATGACACACCTATATTAGTGCTTAATTTGAACTAGTAGGAGAAGGTGTGTATTTACCATGGGTTTATACTCTTGGGAACCATATTAGAATTTTGCCTACTACATGGTGTAAAGTAAGGATCCATATTTTTTCCACATGGAGCACCATTTTATTTTCACTTTGGAAAATTTAAAACATATTCAAAAATAGAGAAAATAGTTTCATGAATCTTTACATTCCAAGCTTTTGTAATTCCACATGGCCAATCTTGTTTCATCTATGTCCCAACTTTTTTCTTCTCCCTCTCTAGATTATTTTTCAGCAAATCCAACACATGCTAGTTCATCTGTAAATTCTTCCATATGTATTTTTGAAGACAAGGACATGTCCTTCCATGTTCTCAGGGGCAATTCCATGTCCTCAGGAATACATTACCATGCCAGCATTGATACTCTGGTAACACATGCACAGAGTATTACCAACCCAGGAAACTCACCTGAGCTTTGGTGTCCAGACTTTTTACTGGAGTTTCATTAAGAAGGATCAATCGATTGAATCATCACCCATGGGGTTGAACTCAATCTCCAACTCCTCTTTGCTCCCTGAAGTCAAGCTGATACCATGTGGCTCATAGCCCCAACCCCCTAATTATGTGGTTGGTCTTTATGGCTTGGCCAGCCTTTATCCTGAATCATCTTGTTAGTATAAGCTATAGGATGTGGTCTGAAAAGCCCACAATGAATAGTAAAGACACCCTATCACTTGGGAAATTTCAAGGGTTTAGAGATTACCTCCTAGGAACTGGGAGAAAGGCCAACCAAATCCTTTCTCACTCCCTAAGTTCCTTCCTCTTGCCCTCCTTCCCTCCCTCCTTCCCTTCCTTCCTTGCCACAATACCCTAAACACTTTTAGGTGTGATAACACCTAAAAAGTAAAAAAAATCCTTATTTTCAGCAAATGTCCAATAAATGTTATGGTTTTTCCTATTGTCTCATTAAAAAAAAACCCAGTTGATTTCTTCAAATCAGTATCCTAACAAGTTTCACACATTGCAGTTTTTTGATATGTATCTTCAATTTCTTTTAGTTTATAGGTTCGCCTTCCTTTTTTCCCCTTACAATTTGTTTGTGGAAGAAAATGAGTCATTTGTTTTATAGAGTCTACCACATTATAGATTTTGCATAAATTATGTAACCATAGAATTTACCTGGATACAGTTTATACTTGATGTATTTGAATTCACTTAGCTAAAATAGACAGTTGAAACACACCTTGTGGTACACATTTCACAAGTATAAGCAAAACACTCTAAAGATCTTTGTGAAATATTCACGTTTAGTGAACAACTTGGTGACTTGGGAAGTCTGGAATATCTGTTCTAGTCTGCCCTTGACCCATCCTCAAAGCTTAACTGCATGTCACCCTCATGTTAATACTCAGTGCTCGGAAAGCTCCAGGACATCAAGACCTGACTCTATATGACAGACACTTCATAGAAGCCTGTTACTAAGTGTTGCCTAAGGGGATTTGTAAGAATAAAACAAATTGACCTATTTATTTTTGACTTGTCACTCCCTCATAACCTCTACCCATAAACAGATGAAGATTTGAACAACAATGGCTTTTTAGGGGGGGGTACTCTTGTATGAACTGTAGAAAAATAACACTGGAATTCCAGCTGGATTGGGAACTGGGTGTTCTCAGCCCAGATGACCTTCAAGCCAGAATGGCACAGATATACAGAATTCAACTGTAAAACACTCAACTAAATAACACTGGCTGTCTCAAAAACAGACATGTCTTTTAAAAAAGGTCTTTAAGAAATGCTCAGATGGCTAAAATGGATGTGACTTACCTAATTCTGCTCTACCATAAAAGTACGGAAATTGTCTTTTTATAATAAGGCATGCCATGAACAGCCCTATTCTCTCCAATGCATTTTATGATAATGGTGAAAATGAAGCCCAAAATAAGTGCCTTTAAAAATCCTAACACAATTGTTTCAAGATTGATGTGTCTATATATCTTTTCTCTAAAAGAGCTTTACTGTTATGTTCAGAGGAGAAATTGGCCCCCACAATGAGTAGACATTAAGTGTGCAATATATTTTCAAAGAGACAAGGCTCAGTCTCCCAGTTGTGGCTTTAGTCCAGGCTTTTTTTTTTTTTTGCTGCTAACCACACTGTCTGAGGATGGAATGGATACCATGACCATCCCATGAATCTTATTCTGTCCAGAAGGAGCCCTTGGCCTATGGGACTTCATGAAGTAGTCTGACCAAATGCTAAAGTGTTTGGCAGGTATAAAATGTAGGTGTACAAACTGATTAGCCACAGTGCTAGAACTCAGAAATGCATGTTTCCATATTCCAAACCCAGAACTCTCTCAGTCCCAAGATTTGTCTTCTCTTTAACTGTCCAGCAGCATAGCTGTAAAGCCCAGAGCACCTGGAAAGTTCCTTTTGAGGAGCATGGGCTGTTAACCATGGTGGGCTTTGGGGATGAGTTGAGTACCTTTGTTCCTCCCTGGCTCCCATCCCTAGAATCTCCATTTGACCACCAAAGCCAGCTTCTGAGGAACAAAAGATTTGTTCGCTATGGGCTTGGGACTTTCCCGTGGAGGGAAGTTGTACACGTGGGAATAAGTTTTCGAGGAACTAAAGCTCTGAATTGCTATTCCTCCAGAGGAGAGCTTCTAGAAGCAAACCCATGTTGGGAGCTAGAGCCAGCAAAGGGAAGCCCTGTAAGGTAGCTCTGAGAAGTTGGTGGAATGTCATTTTGCCATGTAGCTCAGCAAAGTTGAGGATGAAGCTAGGCTCTTAAAATGATTGTGTTGGGGGCTAGAGTGCTTCCTGAAGAGGCTGCCATGGAGGAATAGACACTTAGACTCAGAGGAGGAAGATTTTGGATCTGGGAGGTTGTTGCCAAATGCAACTAGGTGGGGTGCAGGAGTGAAGTTTTGTGTCTACTTGCAAGACTGACTTGGGTCTGGGCTCTGACGTGCCTCATTTTAGACTATTGTTCATCTGGAAAGCTTTGCTGAGGGGAGCCTGGCAGGAAAGCTCTTTGTAGTCAGAATTCCATGGGATTTTAGTTTTCCTGAGACTGCTTCAGTGCCACTCTGATTTGGCCAGAAAATTGAGAGGGTGATTACAGAGAACTAGAGAGTGATGATCCAGAAAATTGGGCTTTGGAAAATTCTCTTTTAACTTTCTTACATAAAAATCTGTGACTTGCAGGGATGTAAAGCACAGCATAGGGAATATAGTTAATAGTATTGCAGTAACTATGTGTGGTGCCAGGTGGGTACAGAAATATCAGGGGGAACACTATGTAAAGTATAGGATGAGCTAACCACTATGTGTACACCTGAAACAAATACAAAACAATAATGAAACTAAACTGTAATTGAAAAATCCTGTGACTTTTATGCAAAGCAATTAGGCTGACAATTTGGGCTAAAAAGATGGGAACCTTTTTATAAGGTTTAGTCTGTGATTCCCTCACCTTGACTTTGAAGGAGCCATTACTTTCTTCTTGGTCAGTATCTACATCAGAAACCCACAGTGTGGTCTGTTCTGCTTACACAGAGACCTGGGCTGCACTCAGCCATTAGGCCAGAGAGTTTGAATTTCAGTACCCAGAAACACTTTCACACAGTCCTCTCCAGACTGACTTGTTTCTTTCCAGATCATAGTCCTCTGGTTTGGTTTTCACCACACAACAGCACCTCCCCCAGTTTTAGCAATCCATTGGGATTTCTTCTGGGCTCTTCTCCCCTTTTCTTATTCCTTACCAGAACACATCTGTTCTCCCAGCAACTTGTTTTTTTCCTCTTCCAGTATCTCTGCAATCTTTGCTGTGTGTGCCTGGCATTCCTCCTGGTACTTGGCCATCTGCTCTGGCAGTGCCCTGCCAATAATTTATTTAAGTTTCTGTAGAGGCTCCTTTCAGATGCATCTCCCTCCCCAAACAGCTCCCAGAGATGAAGTTTTTGAGCACATATGACCATGATGTACTTGCTTCATGGCAGGAATAAAGTGAGATAGCCATGCACCTCAGAACAGACCTGGCTGCTCAACTTCTAGGTCTGTACCTCCATAGAATGCCACTAATATCCTCAGTAGTGAACTTCTGTTCACACACTCCCTGAGCCTGAGGGAGCTCCTCAATGTGCATCTCCAGGGGCACCGACAGGCCTCTGGGGACAGAAGAGAATTGTCTGAATTCCTGTTCCAATTCTACTTCACAGGAATCTTTTATAATCCATATCACAGAAGATTCTTCATTCTGGAGACTCACTCAGCAGGTGCTTCAAGTTAGAATAAGTAAGAGAGACCATGGTAGTGACCTCCTGAAGCAAATTGTTGCCAGAAGCAGAGTGAAAGGTTGAAGCAATGGTGGAAGGTACTCCCCATTCTCCCAGGTTCATGCTCCTCATACCTGATTTTCCCAGGCCTATTTCTCTTTCTGAAATTTCTTTAACATCTCATATCACTTATGGCCTTAAGAGCATTTCTCATTTTCTTCTCCTTATAAGCATTAAGAATTGTGAAGCCAGTTTGGGAAAACCAAGGTTCTGTTCATTTCTTCTCCCTGTTGAAAGTGTCATTTTTTTTTTTTTTGTCTTTTTCTCTTCTTACTACCTTCCTTCAACTTCCTTGGTGATTTTTCTTCTTTTCTTTATTGTTGTCAGATTTTTAAAAATATATTTTATTGATTATGCTATTACAGTTGTCCCACTTCCCCCCATTTATTCCCCTCTGTGCCCCCCATTCCCCACCCTTTAGTTTTTGTCCATGGGTCATACACATAAGTTCTTTGGCTTCTACATTTCCTATTCTATTCTTAACCTCTCCCTGTCTGTTTTCTACCTACCACTTATGCTACTTATTCTCTCTACTTTTTCCTCCTCTCTCCCCCTCCCACTCCCCTGTTGATATCCCTCCATGTCTGATATAAATCCCTTTAGCATTTCATATAATAAAGGCTGTGTGATGATGAACTCCTTGAACTTGACCTTATCTGTGAAGCACTTTATCTGTCCTTCCATTCTGAATGAAAGTTTTGCTGGATAGAGTATTCTTAGATGTAGGTCCTTGCCTTTCATGACTTGGTATACTTCTTTCCAGCCCCTTCTTCCTGAAAGGTCTCTTCTGAGAAATCATCTGACAGTCTTATGGGAATTTTTTTGTAGGTAACTGTCTCCTTTTCTCTTGCTGCTTGTAAGATTCTCTCCTTATTTTTAATCATAGATAATGTAATTATGATGTATCTTGGTGTGTATCTCCTTGGGTCCAACTTCTTTTGGACTCTCTGAGCTTCCTGGACTTCCTGGAAGTCTATTTCCTTTGCTAGATTGGGGGAGTTCTCTCTCATTATTTGTTCAAATAAATGTTCAATCCCTTCCTCTTCCTCTTCTCCTTCTGGCATCCCTATGACCCAGATGATGGGACATTTACAGGTGTCACAGAGGTTCCTAAGCCTCTCCTCATTTTTTTTGAATTCTTATTTCTTCCTTCTGGTCCATACCGTTGATTTGAGTCCCAGTTTCCTTCGCTTCCCTATTGGTTCCCTGCACATTTATCCTCATTTTCTTTAGCGTATCCTTCATTTGTTCATCTATTTGTGACCAACTTTCTTCCAATTCTGTGAGCATCCTGATTATCAGTGTTTTGAATTGTGCATCTGATAGGTTGGCTATCTCTTCATCCCTTAGTTGTAATTTTTCTGGAGCTTTGTTCTGTTCTTTCATTTGGGCCATTTTTTTTCCTCAGGCGCCTGGTACTTTAAGTGGTGGAGCCTTAGGTGTTCACCAGGGCGGGGCAACCTCCACCTACACCGTGTTTTGTTGCTGTCTGATTGGGCATGGCCTGGGAGGGAATAATGGCATTTGCTCCCCTCTTCCTCGGTCCCAGTCACTTTCTCCCAATGCACTCTCCTGTGTGGCTGGGAGTTGCTCCCACTGCCGCCTCAACCCCCACAGGTGTTTTTTGCTCCGCTCCCCAGCTCCTTCTCCGAGTTTCTCTGCACCAGCAAGTGAGGGACCACCCAGTCCACCAGTCTTACCCCACTGTTTCCTGCTGGCTTCTCCGGGTGCACCGGCCATTTTTTGGGCCGCTTTTTAGTCAGGCGCACCCACCCTGAGTCTCTCCAGGCAAACTACTGTCTCGCCACATGCACTCTCTGCCCTGCTTAATGGTCTGGATGAACATGTCCTCTCTAACTCCTTGGCTGTTGGACTTCCACTCAGTTCGATTCTCTGTCCATTCTGGTTGTTTATTTTGCTTTTTAAATTGTTGTTATTCCTCTTTTGGTTGTGTGAGGAGGCACAGTGCATCCACCTTTGCCTCCATCTTAGCCGGAAGCCCATGTTGTCAGATTTTGATGTTTGTCATAACGGCAGGGTTCTTGATTGAATATAAAATCCTCCACAATTCAAGGTTAGAGAAGCAGGAACAAGCTCATCAGATACTTCGAGTCCAAACCAGTCAGTGGAAGAATGAGATTCATCATACTTAACCCCCTTATTAATCAAGTTTGATATCCGATCTTTTCTATGATTCTTCCCACCCTTATTTCTGGTTGAAGGCCTCCTACTTTTTTTCCTGCACACTCTTGTGGGTAGAAAAAAACTGCACAACACTTACTGTCTGGATCCAAGAAGTGAGTACAATCTGAGTGGTTGCTACAGCCACTTTAGAATCTTAATGCTGTTCTGCTCTCTCAACCTCCTCTTACCTGGACTTCTTTTATTATTATTTTTTTAATTTTATTTATTTATTTTTAGAGAGGGATAAGAGAGGGATAAACAGGGGAGAGAGGCATGGATGTGTGAGAGAAATATTAATCGGTTGCCTCTGGCATGCACCCCAGCCTGGAACCAAACCTGCAACTCAGGCATGTGCCCTGACTGAGGATTGAATCACCAGCCATTTGCTTTGCAGGACAATGCTCAACCAATTGAGCCATACTAGTCAGGACTGCTAGAATTTCTTTTAAAAATGTGGGATTCAGAGGGCCTGGGAGAGATGTGAACTGGATCTTGAGGAGTTGTAACATGACTCCATACAAGTTTTGGCAGTTGTTACTGTTTTGGGTTCTTTGTCATGAGTGTTATAGCACCATGGGCTACAAATGTTCCCTCGCTGGCAGGATGCACTGGCCACAGCTCTAGTTAGCCACTGGGCCTTGAAGCAAGTCTACAAATGGGGGCCCATGAAGTTCCACAACTCAAAAAGCTCCTATGAAAGTCAGGAAAGAGAGAGAAATCCCAACTCAAGTTCTGTGAGACATCTTAAGGAGATAGAGGGGTGGCTTGTAGTTAATACCTTGGAAGAATGTGGAGATCTGGCTTCTCCAAAACCTGTCATTAAAAAAAAAACACCAAAAAGTCAACAATAAGAAAACAAACAAAAAAACCTCCCAAAAAACAAACACACACAAAAAAAATCCAATTAAAAAATGAGCAAAAGATCTGAACAGGCATCTCACCGAAGAAGATACATGGATGTCAAATAAGCATATGAAAAGATGTTCCACATCATATTTCATCAGGGAACTGCAAATAAAAACAACAGTGAGATACCACCAAACACCTATTAGAATGGCCAAAATTCACAACGCTGGTAGCAGCAAATGCTGGTGAGGACGTGGAGTAACAGGAACTCTCATGCATTGCTGGTGGGAATGCAAAATGGTACAGTCACTATTGAAGACAGCTTGGCAGTTTCTTATGAAGCTAGACATATATATATATATATTTTGCTACACATACTCTTATAATGCAGCTATCATACTTCTTGGTATTTATTCAAAGGGGTTGAAAACTTACATCCACACAAAAGCCTTAACACAGATGTTTATTTATTTATTTATTTATATTGTTGTTCAATTATATTTATTCCAATTTTTCTGCATTGCTCTCCCCTGCCCTGTCCATGCTCCTGCACCCCTCCCCCCACTCCAAATGAGTGGATCAAGAAAAAATAGTACATTTTCACAATGGAATACTACACAGCAGAAAGAAAGAAGGAACTACTACCCTTAGCGATAGTATGGATGGAACTGGAGTGTATAATGGTAAGTGAAATAAGACAGGTGGTGAAAGACAAATACCATATGATCTCACCTATAAGTAGAACCTAATGAACAAAGCAAACAAATGACCATAGATATTTATAGCAGCTCTATTCATAATTGCCAAAAGTTGGAAGTGACTGAGATGTTCTTTTTTAAGTGAGTGGATAAATAAACAGTGGTACATCCCAACAATGGAATATTATTCAGAGCTATAAAGAAATGAACTATCAAGCCATGAAAAGACATGGAGGAACCTTAAATGCATGTTTCTAAGTGAAAGAACCAATTGTGAAAAGGCTATACACTGTATGATTCCAACTATATGATATTCTAAAAGAGGTAAAACTATGGAGTCAGTACAAAGATCAGTGGTTGCTAGGGGTTGGGGAGGATAGAAAGATAAAAAGATGGGACACAGAGGATTTCTAGGGCAGTGAAACTACCTTGTATGACACAATAATTGTGGATACATGTCATTATACATTTTTCAAAACCTATAGAGTATACAGTACCAAGAGCAAATCCTAATGTAAACTATGGACTTGAGTTAGTAATAATTTATCAGCGTTGATTCATCAATTATAACAAATGTAGTACACTGAAACAAGATGTAAATAATAGAGGGGTAACTGTGGGTTGGTGGGGGAGAGGGGACATTTAGGAGCCTTCTGTGTTTTCTGATTAGTTTTTCTGTAAACCTAAAAGTACTCTAAAAAAATTAAATCTATTAATTAAAAAAAGAAAAGAAAAGAAGAAAAAAGAAAAGAAAGCACTCACAAATATGGGAGAACAGGAAAACAGACATTCCACGAGGAGTCTAACCAATGAGAGTGGCATCTGGAGCACAGTGGAGAGCAGCCACCAAACCCAGCACCTGGAGAGAAAAAAAGGAGGACTGGGCCATGCTCTGGGTGCACTGCATGGAACTGATATCCTTAAGGGAGAGCGGAGTGGGGTTTGTCAGGGTAGGATCCTTGTGATTAGAAGCCCAAGGGCAGGGGAAGGAGCCCTGCCCCTCTTTAAAAATAAATGTTATACTTCCACCGATCTCTTGGAGCACCCTAAACAATTATTTTTAAGGTGTTCTGTTTTTTTAATACTGACTTCACCTGTATTTAGTTTATATAAGATTATTTTGTTAGATGTTTTTTCCTTAGCATGAGACTTCTTCATGTGTACTAGAAGTTTTGTTTGCATGTTCATTTGGAGTGTCCTTTCTTTTTTGTTTTCCTTTTCCTTTGTTTTATTTCCACTTTCATCCTGACTTTATTGAGGTATTTGGCAGTTGCCTCCGCTTAGCATCACTTTAGCAGCAGGAAATTGAATATAAGGGGCATGCACACCTTCTATTTCCTGGGTTTGTTACTCCATGTTCTATTGAAGAACCATTGTTCTTCAAGGTGAAAAGTGAAGCCACCACCTCCACACTGAACCTGTGGTATCTCTTGGAATGCAAGTCTGTACCCGCTTGACTTCTCTCTAAATGGGTCCCCAGCCATGCCTTCTTTCCAGGCTGAGGCTCTGGTCTCTGTGTGCACAGACTGCATTTAAATTTTTGTAAACTTGAAGAGTAGTGGTTTGGTGCAGGAAAATCTACCCCCCTTTTACTCTACCTGCTTCTTCTGCGCAAACTAATTTAGAATTCTTGCTTCCATTTGCTTGGGAGACAGAAAAACTTTCTGCAGTGAAATAGAAAAAGAGCAGAAATGCAGGGAGAAGCAACACTTAAAGATGAGGAGAGAAGAATTCATGAGTTCCCCATTTTCCTCAAATCCTGTCCTCTGCCCTTCCTGAAGTTTTACTGTCTAACTCTTCAATTACAGGGCACACCTCAGTATCCTTATAATGCTCCTTCTATATATATTTTGCTTAAGCAAAAACATATACTTGGTCTATTGTGTTTGTGATTGCTGTGCCAAGCACCACTGCACCCCACACTCTGGGAGTTTCTACTCCCAGAACTTCTGCTTTAGAGTAGCACTCTTGGCTCTCACTGTGCAGCGGGAGAATTTGGACATCTCTCAATACAAGCATACTCTGGCAGGAAAACAGGGTTTGTTCAGGAAAACAGAGCCACTCTGTATTGCAGGAAACCAAAGGTTGGAGGGCTTAAATGATGTTGGGAAAGAGGGGGAGTGAGGGTCTGATGGCTGTTGCTGGGAGTTTGGAGAAACAGTCACTGATGCTTCCTTATAGCATGAAGGACTGGATGGAACAGGTGGTTCTTAGAAGTTCTCCAGGAAATTACAATCCTCAAATGTTTAGAAATGGCCCAACCAATTTTCTCTTCAACAGCAAAGCCGGAACTTGAGAAGTTTATGAAGCTATGGTATTTGGCCACACTGATGACTGCCAAGTGGGAAATCCTAGACAATTCTGAGAGTGTGGAGATCTCAGAGAGCTCTGAGAAGATAGAGTTTGTAGGGGAGACCTTAGAAGTTGGTAGCAACAATGCAAAGTTGACAACTAACAATTGAGCCCAAGGACCTTTGAAGATGACAAAATTATCATGTATTGAGAATCAGAGGACTTTTCCCAAAGCAAAAATGACTGAACCAAATGATCTCTAAGATCCTTCTCAGTTTTAAGATATGGTAAATCTTTAACATGGTCCAGATAGTATCCCCTGTAGACTCATCAATAGCAAGGAAAACATGAAAGGTTGTAGAGCTGGACCACTTTTCTCAAGTGACATGAATCTCTTGCACACTGGCCTGTGATTGGGCAGGCCTTGCCCAGTGTTTCAGCACATTCGTTTTTCTCATAACTTAGCTTTCCATAACAAATCAGTTCTCCTTTCAATCCTGAGCCATCTCTCATTGGTTCTGGCCTCTCAGTTTTGTGCCATTAAGGTACCTGCCATTAAGAATGTGCTCTCCTGTTCCAGCTTACCTGTTTAGTGCTGGTATCAGTATTCCAAACTTGGCTGAAGGGGTACAATCACTTTTGCCTCCTCTATCTTCTTGACCTACTTGTTTAACCAAATGCACGAGGATCTGGACAAAGACCCATGCTTCCCTCCCACTTAAAAAAGTATTCCATCATTTTTAAACCCCTTCAGTCAGCCAGTTTTACTCTCTTCCATTCAGTAAATATGTAAAACCTTTTTTGTACATTAAGAGCTTGTAAAAGATTTACTTGCCTTAGCCACATGATTTTCAAAATGTGTTAATTATGCATTACTCACACACTCTAAGCTTTTGCTGCTAATGTTGTTTTACTGAACTGTGGAGAAGGTACTTGTAATGGTTACATAACCCTCAGACTTGCTGACAAGAAATTTCATAATATGCTTAAGTGGGGGAGGGGGGTCCTCATTTTTGATTCATTAGCCTGATGAAATAAAATCCTGGTATTTTCTTTCTTTGGTTGGATAGTCAAGGAAGTCAGCATTTTGAAAATCTAGATGTTCAGCTTTACTTCCATTACAAATATATTGAAGGACTGAAGTAATATTGATGATCTAAAACAGAGAAGTCAAAATTTCTATACTAAAATTAATGGGATTTTGGTTATTTTTGTCAAAGTAAACCAATAGAGTATTATTTTATCCCCTCAAATTTTAGTTTCAAAAAGGATGTACAATTCAATACTCATAAACATAGTAAATTAACTGATCAGAAATGCTACAGGTTTTTTTACAGTCTCCATAAATGGTATGATTATCAAGTAGACTGACGTAGAATACCTGACAGCACTTTCTTTCTTATAATTAATCTTGAGACCAGCTTTATTTGTCAATTAAAAAAATAAGTCAGTGAAACATGCAGTTAACACATACCATGATTCTATAAGAAATAGACATGATTCATGGTCTAGAGCAGGTTCATGCAGAATCCATCTCTGCCTTTAATTAAATGAAAATACATGTTTATACAGCATCCTCCAAGTACTTGAGTAAACCTGTATTTGAGGTTGAAATGAATACACTACAACTTTGTTTTTAAAGCCGCCCATGCTTTTATTCAATTCTTTTGGTCAAATATATTTTTTGGGTCCCTTCTGTACAATCAAAGCAATAATGAGTTGTGACAGTTTAAAAATATGTTAACAAATTTGTTGACACTCTTCCCATGTGAGTTCTATGGCCTCTCAACCTGAAACTAGGCTGACCATAGTGACTCATTTGTAATCAATAGAATCAGCAAAGCAATCTGTGTAACCAGCCACAGCACAATCTGTGTACATTTTGAGGCAAGTTCATAGAAGGCCATGCAACTTTCGGTTGGTTATCTTGGGACACTTGCTGTAGGGGAAACCAAGTGCCATGAGACCCTCTGAGAATCCCATGACATTGAGCCCACGTGTAGGTGCCCCAGTTGACAGTCCAACTGAATTCTCAGCCAGCAGCCAAGCTGCCAGTCACGTGAGTGAGCCACATCTAACTCCGCTGAGCCTTCAGGTGACTCCAGTCATTGAGAGAGCTCAATCAAGAACTGCCCAGTTGAGCCCTTCTCCAAAATTCTGAAGTCAAGTGGTTTTAGAGAAAATTCTGTATCTTAAGATATTCAAAATGCACATTGTAACATTAAAGGTTCCGATAAGTCTTGTACTATAGAAATCTATTTAAGGCCCTGGCTGGTGTAGCTCAGTGGATTGAGCACAGACCTGCAAACCAAAGGTTTGCTGGTTCAGTTCCCAGCCAGGGCACATGCCTGGGTTGCAGGCTAGGTCCCCAGTAGGAGGTGCACTAGAGGCAACCACGCATTGATGTTTCACTCCCCCTCTTCCTCCCTCCCTTCCCCTCTCTCTAAAAATAAATAAATAAAATCTTTTAAACAAAAAAATATATTTAGCTTAAATTTATTCAGCAACAAAGCCATCTTGTTTTGAGACATCTATTAGCATCTCATGGATAAAATTAGTACCTTGATTAATACATTTTTCAATTATAAAATTTTTTAAATATAGCTTGGGACTATAGCTTGGCTCAGATTTCAAAAAAGAGTCCATTGCAGTTGCAATAATTCATTGACTTCATCTTGATAAAGAAACCAAACTTCTATGGAGAGATATGAGTAACAGGGATGAGTGGAGGATCTAAAAATATTATTTCAGAAAATGAGCAGCTATTGGGTAAACTAGAAGTTACATGCAAATGCAAGGAATACATTAGCAACCATTAGGAAGGAAGTTAC
The DNA here is from genome assembly GCA_004026765.1 of Micronycteris hirsuta. NCBI lineage: Eukaryota > Metazoa > Chordata > Mammalia > Chiroptera > Phyllostomidae > Micronycteris > Micronycteris hirsuta. Next base: position 11,240 of record PVJI01013986.1, on the reverse strand, counting down.
TTCTGAATAGAAAAATAATTGCTGACTTCTGGCCAAGATGGAGGTATAGGTGGATACACTTTGCCTGCTCACACAACCAAAAGAAGGACAACAACACATTTAAAATAAAGAAATAACCATAACTTCCAGAAAACCAAACCATATGGAAGTCTGACAACCAAAGAGTTAAACAAAAAACATTCATCCAGACTGGTAGGAGGGGTGCAGACAGGCAGCCAGGATGGAGAGGACTTGTGGCAAGGTGGCAGTTGGCAGACCTGGTGATCCCACATTTGTGTGCAGATAAACCAGGAGGAACAACTGGGGAGTGAGACAGACCACACAACCCAGGGTTCCAGTGCAGGAAAATAAAGCCTAAAACCTCTGACTAAAATATTCTGTGGGGGTTGAGGCGGCAGGAGAAACTTCCAGCCTCACCGGAGAGTTCAATGGACAGACCCACAGGGTCCTAGAATGTACACAAACCCATCCACACTAGAATCAGCACCAGAAGGGCACAATTTGCTTGTGGGTAGCGGTAGAAGTGACTGAAAGCTGGCCAAGAGCTGAGCAAGTGGCACTGATCCTCTTAGACCCCTCCCCCACAGACAACACCACAACGCAGCAATATGGGTTACCTCACCCTGGCCGATACCTAAGGCTCCTCTCCTTACTATGTAACAGGTGCACCAAGACAAAGAAATATGGCCCGAATGAAAGAACAGATCAAAGCTCCAGAAAAAATGCAACTAAGTGATGAAGAGATAGCCAACCTATCAGATGTAGAGTTCAAAACACTGGTAATCAGGATGTTCACAGAAATAGTTGAGTATGGTCACAAAATAGAAGAAAAAGTGAAGGCTATGAAAAGTGAAATAAAAGGAACCAACAGTGAAAGGAAGGAAACCAGGACTCAAATCAATGGTTTGGAGCAGAAGGAAGAATGAAACATTCAACTGATCTCTCAAAAGAAAACTTTCAGGTAAGAAGGGGCTAGAAAGAAGTATTCAACATCACGAAAGACAAGGACCTACATCCAAGATTACTCTATCCAGCAAAGCTATCATTTAGAATGGAAGGGCAGATAAAATGCTTCCCAGAAAAGGTCAAGTTAAAGGAGTTCATCATCACCAAACCCTTATTATATGAAATGTTGAAGGGATTTATCTGAGAAAAAGAAGAATATCAAAACTATGTACAATAAAATGACAACAAACTCGCAACTATCAACAACTGAACCTAAAAAAAATCACAAAAGCAAATTAAGCAAACAACTAGAACAGGAACAGATTTACAGAAATGGAGATCACATGGAGGGTTATGAACAGGGAAGGGGAGGGGGAAGCAGGGGGAAAAAGTACAGAGAATAAATAGCATAAATGGTAGGTACAAAATAGACAGGGGGAGGTTAAGAATAGTATAGGAAATGGAAAGCCAAAGTACTTATAGATAGGACCCATGGACATGAACTAAGGTGGGGGAATGATGGTGGGAGGGTGGGTACACGGTGGACAGCAATAAAGGGGAGGAAAAAATGTGGCAACTGCAATAGCGTAATCAATAAAGTATATTAAAAAAAACCCAAACTGACAGTGACCAGAGAGGCCAGGAGAGGGGCATAACGGGGAAAGAAGGGGAAGGGTCAAGTCAAGGAACTTGTATATGAGACCCATAGACAAAAAGACAATGAAGGGGGAAGATGGAAAGTGGAAGGTGGGGCATGGGTAGGGCAGGGGAGAGTAATGGGGAAAAAATGAGGACAACTGTAATTGAAAAATAAAAACATTTAACAAAAACAAAAAACATAATTGCTTTTAAAATGTACGTTGGGTTCTGCCTCTTTTTGTTGTTACAAGAGTGGCAGAAACTCCTATTTGTATCTCAGGGAAAAATCAATGTGTCAGTCTGTCTATCTATCTACCTACTATTTCTCCATCTTTATTCATTTCATTTGAATGGCTAATACATTCATGTACTATAAAACTCACAAGGTACTAAGTGATACACATTGAAAACTTTCCCTCTCATTCTGTTTTTCAGCCACAGTGTTTCCAGTTTCTTGTCTATTTTTCCAGGGTTACCTTAAGCATATTTAAACAAATACATGTATCTGTTCTTAAAGAGAATTGATATAGTAGCATACTATACATTGTATTCTTCACCTTGCTTTTTTCAGATAAAAATACATATTTAAAAATCATTCCATATCCACACATAGAAGGTTTCCTTACCCTTATTTTTCCCCCTTCCACCTAATATTTCGTTGCATGGATGTACCATAATGTAATTAACCAATAGCTTATTGATGGGCCTTTACTTATTACAAACAATGTTGCCATGTTGCCATCAATAAACTTGGACATGCATCACTTTACATTTGTGCAAATGTATCTGAGGATACATTAGTAGATATAGAATTGCTAGGTCAATCGATGGCAGGTGTTGTTATTGCCTGGCCAAGATCTGTTTTTTGGAACTGGCATACCCATTCCCTAGTTGCTGCAAATGTTGGCTGCTAAAAGCTTACACTTTCTTTGTTTCCTGGGAACTGCCAGGACAGTTTGTTGACTGACAGTTGCTGCCTTGCCCACAGATGCCTTGGAAGTTACACATCCTTCTGGGGACAGCCCTTGGCCAATGACTGACAGATGTGTGAATAATAATAGTCCATCTTCCCTGTCTCTGGACAGGACAAACTCTGTGGGATTTTCACTCAAAAGTTCCTGTGGGATTAGGCTGAGGCTAGACTGTTCTGAAGCCACATCTTATTCTAGTTCCTTCCCCTGCTACCCTGCTTTCCTCATTCCACTGTAGGTTTCTCCTGAGAACATTCCCTATGTAAGTTATCTGCACAGGAGTGCCTGTTTCAGCCTCTGTTTCTAGGGAAATTCATCTAACACAAATGGTATGTGCATATGTAATTTTTATAATTTCATAGATATTGTTTTATTGTACTCCGCACAATTTGTATACATTCAGACTCATCGCAGCACTGTAAGAAAGTGTTAGAGAAAATCTTATCCTAATTGTTCTACAAATATAAGTGAAATAACGATTATATGCTGTATCTTATTCTGGTGATGATATATTTGTTGCAGTGTACTCATACTTTTTTATTTGTTTTCAGAGGAACAGGGATATATGTCTGCTTAAAAAGTTATGTTTCCATCTCAACAGCCATGTATCTCAACAGCCATGTGATCACTGACCCCATCGTCCTTCCACTTGCTGTAGGTGTCAGGGAGGGCTAAAAAGTAGATGGTGGGGAGAGTGATGGGCAAAGGGGAGAGTTAGGAAGGGTTAGTCTATAGTCTATTTTATGATATAAGAAAACATAAGAACCAGCATTCCATTTTTAGAAAATCTTGACAAAATATGGAATACTCAGATGGGAGGAAAATATTTGGGATCCATAGGAAAATCCTGCTTCTGAGTCCAAACTTGACCAATGCTTTAGGTGGGATATGGTTGAAGTTGCAGTGTGGTTTGCATAAGCCAGAGGCAGCCTGCTATGTGCTTTCAGGTCAGCGAACTTGCAATCCAATCCCAGCTCTGCTGCCTTCTAACTCTGTGCCTTTATCTCACTGAATCTTGGTTTTATTTTCAATAAAACAGTAATAATGATAATACCTATCTTGCAAAGTCATTTTTAAAAAAATTCAATGTGTTTGGTCGCTGATAGGGGTTCTGTAAAAAGTATTGAAAAGCTAGTAGGAATTGTGGTTATTATTATCAAACACTTTCATTGATTATTACAAAAGGCCACAACACTGGAGAAGTATTTTTAGTACAAAAGAAGAAGGCCCAGGAGAAGGGCTTCTGGTCTTTAAATGCCAATGGTACCACTTTTCATTACTTATTCACATTTTCCTATTTAAATTCCTTTACACTAAAGCCCATACTTGACTTCCATTGACTCTATCTCCCAGTTCATTCAGGGGCTGGCATAGTCAGCCAATAAAAGACAACTGGGACATATGGGTGGCAGGGATTTTTCTTGTGGTAAATGTAATGACCTGTATCCAAAAGAAAGGACTGACTCCCTATATAGCAAGGGGTTTTAATGGTGACAGGTTTTTCCATTTCCATTGAGGACAACATAAAAGGAAGTAGAAAAGGGATGGATTAAGCAAGGTCTTCCAAGACCCATTGTGCTAGAATATTCCATACTTTGAACACATTGCCTCTGGGTTTATTTGGGTATAGTACAGGTTTATGATTCAGCATTTTTTATATTGTGTAAGCCACGCAAAGGAATCCCCACACATAATATGAAATGCACACATTAAGAACAAAGCCAAGGATTTTTAACCCTTTTTTATGTTTAAAGTAATTTTCAGGAGCAGTTTCAAATGATCTTTTTTCATTATATTCCCCACTGTTGTCCTGCTCATAAGTATGGACATTGCATAATGAGTAGGGTTGTACACAAGTTTATTTGCTTATTTTTTTTTGGTGGAGGGAGGTGGGCATTTCTGAGAAAAGGAAATTGGAGCATTTAAGAAAAGTTTCTGCCAAAAGAATTTTCTCTTTTGGAAAAACAAGAAAGCCAGATATGCTGAGCCTTTCATGTCAGATAATAGTTTGAGAGTGTGTCTTTACATCTCATAAAATAATCACTGCACACATTATTTATCCTCTTTTTCAGAATAAAGTACAGTTGAGGGAACTTAGGGGTGCAGATTGCGGTGGAGTGGGCTATTAGCTTTTTTTTTACTTCTGCAGTAGGGAAGGCAAATTGGGTAAGGGCATATACACACACATAGCATTCACTGGGGTCCAGGCTGCCATGTTACACAATCCCACAGGACACCCTTACTTTATATCCTATGTGAATCATACCCACTAGAATATAACAGTGTAAATGGTGAGCTACGAAATTGTGCATCATTGAGTAATGTTTGTATTTTGCTTCTAATTATTACTTTTGGGCTGTTGCCTCACCTAGTGTCCCTAGGAAGCATAATTGACAGTCCAAATCATCATGGCAACAACTCGAGATCAGTAATATGAGAGCAGTAGCTGGCAACAAAATCCAGTTTAAGATACTCTCCTTCCTTTTAGTACCTGCTGGGGGCCCTGTTGTCATGATACAGCATAGGTGGTGGACCATCAAAGGCAGGAGATTTTGGTCCGTGGTCTATTAGTTTGGTGACCACATTTTTTTCAAAAATCAGGGTAAATGGTTTGGCAAAGTATTATTTATGGTCTGTGAGTATATTTAAAAGGAGTCTTACAATAGCTTTTAGTGATTTATGTGACAAATCATTGTGCAGTGAAGAATGAAACTGTGAAAATGATGTTCCAAGAATTTTAATGTATACTTACTACGTATCAAATGAATACCTACCATTTACTGAAAGCTAGTTATGGAAGCTTCAAATAAAGTGCTTTACAGAAACTATCTCATTTTCTCCTCAGGACAACTCTATGAGGTGGGCTTTATTAATCCATTTTATAGAGGGAATAAATGAAGTTCTGAGATGGGAAGTAGCTTACGAAGATCATAGAGATAGTAAATGGTAGAGCTGACATACCTATCCAGGTGGCAGAATCCATTATCTTCAATGATACAATACTGTACTGTGTTTTCTATTTAATGGGGCTTTTTACTCTTTTATTGGAAAGTTTTACTCTTTTGTTTGGGTCTGCAGTAGCAAAATACTAGTTACAACAGGTCTAGAGATTTGTAACTCTCTCCTGTTTATGGAGAATAAAACATTCCTTATCTCTTCAATTTAGTTCACAATGACAAATATTATTGTCTACTTGGTAGCAGGCACTGGTCAGTAGTCATGGAATATAAAGACAAATGAATACTGGACTTCTGGCTAAGATGGAGGCATAGGTAGATATACTTTGCCTCCTCGAACAACCAAAAGAAGGACAACAACAAATTTAAAATAAAAAAATAACCATAACTGCCAGAAAATCAAACTGTATGGAAGTCTAACAACCAAGGAGTTAAAGAAGAACCATTCATTCAGACTGGTAGGAGGGGCAGAGAAGGGCAACTGGGGTGGAGAGGACATGCCACAAGGTGGCAGTTGGAGGACCAGGCAGTCCCCACATTTGTGTGCAGATAAACTGGGAGGAACAATTGGCAAGCAAGACAGACTGTGTAACACAGGGTTCCAGGACAGTGAAATAAAGCCTCAAAGCCTCTGGCTTTAAAAACCTGTGGGGATTATAGCAGGAGGAAAAACTCCCAACCTCACAGGAGAGTTCATTGGAGAGACCCACAGGGTCCTAGAATATACACAAACCCACCGAACAGGGAATCAGCACCAGAAGGGCCCAATTTACTTGTGAGTAGCAGGGGGAGTGACCGAAAGCCAGCCAAGAGCCGAGCAAGTGGCATTATTCCCTCTCGGACCCCTCCCCCATACACAACACCACAATGCAGCAATGTGGGCTGCCATGCCCTGGTGAAGACAAAGAAATATGGCCCAAGTGAAAAAACAGATTAAAGCTCCAGAAAAAAATACAACTAAGTGATGAAGAGATAGCCAACATATTACACACAGAGTTCAAAACACTGGTAATCAGGATGCTCACAGAAATACTTGAGTATGGTCACAAAATAGAAGAAAAAGTGAAGGCTATGAAAAGTGAAATAAAGGGAACCAACAGTGAAGGGAAGGAAATTGGGACTCAAATCAACCGTTTGCAGTAGAAGGAAGAAATAAACATTCAACCAGAACAGACTGAACAAAGAAGAATTCAAAAAAATGAGGAGAGGCTTAGGAACCTCTGGGACAACTTTAAATGTTCCAACATCTGAATCATAGGTGTGACAGAAGGAGAAGAGGAAGAGCAAGAAATGGAAAACTTATTTGAAAATGTAATGAAGGAGAACTTCCTCAATCTGGCAAAGGAAACAGACTTCCAGGAAGTCCAGGAAGCTCAGAGAATCCGAAAGAAGTTTGACCGAAGGAAGCACACTCCAACGCACATCATAATGACATTACCCAAATTAAAGATAAGGAGAGAATCTTAAAAGGAGAAAAGGAGACAGTTACCTACAAAGGAGTTCCCATAACACTATCTTTAGATCTCTCAAAAGAAACCTTGCAGGCATAAGGGCCTGGAAAGAAGTATTCAACATCATGAAAGGCAAGGACCTACATCCAAGATTACTTTATCCAGCAAAGCTATCATTTAGAATGGAAGGGCAGATAAAATGCTTCCCAGATAAGGTCAAGTTAAAGGAGTTCATCATCACCAAGCCCTTATTGTATGAAATGTTAAAGGGATTTATCTTAGAAAAAGAAGAATATCAAAACTATGTATAATAAAATGACAACAAATTCTCAACTATCAACAACTGCACCTAAAAAAACAAAAACAAAAGCAAACTAAGCAAACAACTAGAACAGGAACAGATTTACAGAAATGGAGATCACATGGAGGGTTATCAGCGGGGAGAGGGAGGTGGGGAATGAGGGGGAAAGGTACAGGGAATAAGAAGCATAAATAGTAGTATTTATAAATAGTAGGCACAAAATAGACAGGGAGAAGTTAAGAATAGCACAGGAAATGCAGAAGCCAAAGAACTTATATGTAGGACCCATGGACATGAACTAAGGTGGGGGAATGCAGGTGGGAGGGGTGTGCAGGGAAGAGGGGAATAAAGAGGAGAAAAAAATGGGACAACTGTAATAGCATAATCAATAAAATATATTTTAAAAAAGATTAATGAATACTTATACTGCATTATACCTTCTCTCAAGATGTATTGATTAGAGAAAAGGCAAGCACACAAACAACTATCATATAAGGTCAACTGTAATAAGCGACATATTCAAGAAGCTAATTATTATGAGACTTTGGGGAAGGTAGAAATTAAATATATAATGGATTGCAATCATTATTTCTCTGAGAGAAATAAGGTAGCCAATGAAAGTGTTTGAGGATAAAGTAACATGATCATATTTGTCATTCAGGTGGCTAATAGGCCTAAAGTAAGGAAGAATAGTTAGGAAGAAATGACATTACCTAGCTGAGAAGCCATGGAATTCTGAACTGGGCTTATGACTCTGAGCACTTAAAATGATAAGATGTTAAGTAGACAGCTTTTTTAGTAGTTGATTGGCTACAAGAGGAAGCAAAAGGGAGAACCTGATCTGGGTCAGAGATTAGAGTTCAGAGGTCCTTCTGGTGGGGTGATGCACAAAGAGGCAGCATTTTTGCTAAGATTTCTTTTGCTTTCAACATAAAGAAACATCTTTGGCAAGACTCTAGAAGTAGAATCTGAGATAAGGATTCTTGGATGAGTGATTTATTGGAGGAGTGTTCTTAGGAGAAAGATGGTGAGGGATGAATGGGCGAAGCAGGGAAAACCATTAAGAAAGGAGGAGTGTCACCTGGAGACCAGCTTCAGCCAGATCCCACAGGGTGCCCTGCAGCTTGATTGAATTATGCAATTAGTCACACCTTGAGGCAAAGGGACCTGCATTTTGTACTTCTCAATCAGTCACCAGCTTTGGGTTGCCTGGGGGTGGTGAGGTAAAGTATAGTCTCCTTTGCCAGATGGCTCCGTTTGCCCAAGAGCAATTCTCGAGAGAGGGAGCAGCTGTGAGCTCTCAGCAACCACCATTCCTGGCATCTGGGGAATGTGTGTACTGGCCTGGAAAAGGGGATTGGATGAGGCACCACCACTGTCCCTTAAAAAGCGTCAGTGTTGTGATCAATATGCTCGACACCTTTCCCAAGCCAGGGAACCAGTGTGACTCAACTTTTCTGCTCAGCATGCTATGTTCATTACAGAAAATTCCTTTAGATTACAGGCTGTGATAATAACTAATGTCTTGTGTTTAGGAGGTCAGTTTTTCTTCTTAAAGGGCCCTAGGGTATAGCATCATGCATGCAGGCCAGCAGCATGTCTGTAAAGCCTCTTGGGTTACAGATGGGCAGAGAGAAAGGGAGAGGCCCATAGAACAGACAGCACATGGTGATGTGCATTACATCATACTTACTGAAGAACCTTCCCCCTCGTAATTTAGGTACCAATGAAAGGACCCAGTAGGTGCTATTTATTTCATCTCTGGCTCTGTGATCTTCTGTTCCATGCACACTGGATTTGATTGAGATTAGACAAATCTCTGTTTTCTTTGAAATGGGAGACTTCTGAAGCAATCTTTGTAGAGCATAATACATTAACTTTTCACATAGGTACTGTTTGCTTCTTTAAAGTCAATATAAATGATTAAATTGATTGGAGTAATTTATATAATTCAAAGCAAACACATACACACACACTAAATCCTCAGATGAATGGTTTGGCTGTCTGCCACCAGAAATCTCCCACTTCCTTTTTATTATTGGAAGCTAACATGAAACTGAATCAACATCAAGAGTTTGCCCACTTGGAAAGGATATTGTATTCCAGAGCTGTCTAAAGATTACACTACTCATGAAAATTGCATATTGTTTTCTCTAAAGTTCATGGGAAGATAATAGTCATTACTTTCTGCCTTTCTACCAGCTTTTCAGCACTCAGTCGTTCTAAAAGGGAGAAGCACACCTTTTGTGCATTTTGCAAAGTGACCCTTTCTGGGCTCTCATTGGGAAGTCCTCCTACTGGACCGAGCCCATATATTTACCTGCATGGTCCTAACATATTTTGTTATAGCAGCCTGAATGGACTAAGACATCCTCAATTTCAGAAGGAGAAAAATATTCATGAAAACCACTCACAGACTATCATTACTGGAGGTCAGAGGTTATGTTTTGACCAGTGACCACAAATAAATGCTTTATAAATATGTATTGTGTGCTATCACATTGAGTGAACTTAAATCCTAAAGATTAAATGCTAGTGGGGTTTCTCACTTCTACTAAGCTTAATACTCAAGATGAGCACATTCTGTATGCATTTAAAAGGAAACAAAAATCACCTTTGTTATTCGATGTGTAATAAAAAGATGAAAATTCAGGACACTCCTACTTATAGTGACAGGAGATTCTAGACAAGTCTTTGAACCTCAGATTTTATATCTCTGAAGTGATAATATTTATCTGACCTGTCACATCATGTCACTGGGAGCATCTAAGGACATGTAAATGAAAAGGAACTTTACAAAGTCCTAAGTGATGTTCAAATATTGGAAACTAATGGACATTTAATTACACATTTAAAATGTCCTCTTTCATTCCATCGCATAGGAAATATATACTCAAAAATACAGATAAGTAAAAAAAGAGAAAAACAGTGATAAGATTTAAGGAGTTATTAGGTTAAAAGTGGTACCTCTTTGAATTGGATGATATAGTGGATTGAATGGTGGCTCCCCCAAAATATGTCTGAGTACTAGCCCTCGGTACCTGTGCCTATGATCTTATTTAGAAAAAAATCTTTGCAGATATAATTAAGGATCTTGAGATGAGATCATCCTGGATTAACTGGGTGGGCCCTAAATCCAAAGACAAGCACTCTTATTAGAAGAGGAGAAACAAGGAGGAAAAATGTAGGGGAAAGCCTTGTGATAATGAAGACAGAGACTGGAGTGATGCACGTATGAGCCAAGGAATGCCAAGTATTGCTGGCAGCCACCAGAAACTGGAAGAGGCAAAAAAGGGCTCTTCCCTAGAACCTTCAGATGGGGCATGTCCTTCCTGACACCTTGATTTCAGACTTCTGGCTTCCAAAACTGCAAGAGAGTACATTTTTATTGTTGCAAGTCACCCAGTTTGTGGTCATTTGTTATGGTAGCCCTAGGAAACTAATACAGACAGATGCTCACCATGAAGAAAGCCCTATGAATTTCATCATGCCAGAGAGTGAGTAGAGTATTGAAAGACAAGGGAGATGTGTGGTTGGCAATCTGCAATGCATGGCTTTCTTAATGAAAACGTTTATTTTCTGCCCTTTTTTAAAAAAGTAGAACAGTCACTTTAAATGGACCAAAAGAAAATAGCATTAACTATAAGAAAGGCAAGTTAGGATAAGGTTGGAAAGAAAAGTAATCACAGCAAATAACAAGACTGAGTCAATTAAGTGGCCTTATCTTGTATTAAGGAGAGACTTTTGGCATAGAATTAAGTAGGTAAGCATTTCCTGTTTAAAATGGAGCATGATCCAGTTAAAGGTGAGATCATATGGTATTTGTCCGTCACTGCCTGGCTTATCTCACCTTTAACTGGAACATAATCAACAAAAGAAAAAAGCAAATAAAATATAACCAGAGACATTGAAATTACGAACAATGTAACAATAACCAGAGGGGAGGGGGGAGGGTACAATGGGAAGAAGTGTTTTC
>PVJI01013985.1:0-45953 GCA_004026765.1 Micronycteris hirsuta | reverse complement strand
ATTTTAATACTATTTTCTTTAGCCCCACAGAAGCTCTTTATTTTGATAAGATCCCATTTGTTTATTCTTTCCTTTATGTCCCTAGCTCTAGGGGACATATCATTGAAGATGTTGCTGCATGGAATGTCTGAGATTTTCCTACCGATGTTTTCCTCTAGAACTTTTATGGTGTCATGACTTACATTTAAGTCTTTTATCCACCTTGAATTTATTTTTGTGTATGGTATAAGTTTGTGCTCGAGTTTCATTTTTTTGCATGTGGCCGTCCAGATTTCCCAACACCATTTGTTGAAGAGGCTATTTTTATTCTATTTTATGCTTCTGCCCCCTTTGTCAAAGATTAATTGCCCGTAGAGACTCGGGTTTATTTCTGGGCTCTCTATTCTGTTCCATTGGTCTATGAGGCTGTTTTTATGCCAGTACCAAGCTGTTCTGATTACCGTGGCCTTGTAATATTGTTTGATATCAGGAATTGTGATCCCTCCTGCTTTGCTCTTCTTTCTCAAAATTGCAGCTGATATTCGGGGCCATATATGGTTCCATATAAATTTTTGAAGTGTTTGTTCTATATCTGTGAAATATGCCATTGGTACTTTGATAGGGATTGCATTGAATCTATAGATTGCTTTGGGTAGTATGGCCATTTTGATGATGTTGATTCTTCCAATCCATGAGCATGGTATATGTTTCCATTTGTTTGTGTCTTCCATGATTTCGTTCTTCAGCATTGTGTAGTTTTCTGAGTACAGGTCTTTTACCTCCTTGGTTAGGTTTATTCCCAGGTATTTTATTTTTTTTTGTGGCTATATCAAATGGGATTTTTTTCCTGATTTCTGTTTCTGCTGTTTCACTGTTGGTATACAAAAATGCCTTTGATTTCTGGATATTGACTTTATATCCGCTGTTTTGCTAAATTCACTTATTAGATCGAGTAGTTTTTGGGTGGAGTCTATAGGATTTTCTAAGTATACTATCATGTCATCTGCAAACAATGACAGTTTTGTTTCCTCCTTTCCAATTTGGATGCCTTTTATTCCCTTTTCTTGTCTGATTGCTGTGGCTGAAACTTCCAGTACTATGTTAAATAGAAGTGGTGATAGTGGACATCCTTGTCTTGTTGGTATAAAATTTTTTGAAGGTTAATGTGATAGGATGTAAATGGGAGACTAGTTGGGAAACAGAACTCAGAAACATTATGTTTGGCAGCTATGACTATCTTCATAATTGTCATGCAATTTGCAGCAAGGTTTTATGGCATTTTAGCAGCTTTGTGCGTTCAGGAGACCCACTGCATGAATTGACCCAATGTAGGGTGGATCCGTAAACGATTACAGATTGCAGTGACTAGAGGGAGAACTTGGACTAGTGGTAGTTTGGAATAGGACTCTAGCCAACACAGAAGGTACAAGGCCTAGCTAGCATCTCACCCAGCAGGAATAGTGTTACCAGGGATACTGGTGTGATAATCAGGAAATGAAGGGAAAAGAGGTAGAAGTATATGAGGCTTGTCATAAATCCCCAAGTAGGAGCTGTATTACCTCTTTGAGCATGACCAAAGTCAGCTGTGTCATTCCCTGATTAGAAGAAACCAGGAACTGTGCAGAGCTGAACCTGCAACTGAGTGAAACTGAGTAAGCGGGGGGAGCATGATGGGCTTTCCAATCTGTAATAACAACTGTGTCTCATTATGTACGTGTGTGCACAGACACACATTCTGAACGTGATTTTTTTGACCAACTCTTAGTGGCAGTTGTATATAATTGTATATCATTTTTCACCAATAAAAATTCTGCTGCTGTATTTTTTGAATACCATTACTATACTTAAGGATTCAAAACAAAACATTGCCATAAAGAAGTAGAACGTAGCCTTGCACAACGTGCTACAGGATGTCTCCAGTTCGATGTAGCATGAACACAAGACCCTTAAAGTAAAGCCAGAATCATTGCAGTGTTTTGTAGTGAGATAGGAATGACCATAAACTCTTTTAACTAGTCTCAATTATAGTCCTATTGTACTTAAAAGATCTGTCAAACCTGCACATTTGTCTTTTACAAAGTCAGGAGTTTACAATGTGTTGATCCCTCTGTGCGTTAAATGGCTGCCAGAGAGATGCCATATAACAGATATTTTAAAAATTAAAAACAAATTTTTAATTTAATCCTTCAAGGTAAAGGCCATGCTTTAGCCATAAGGCAGAAAATAACTCCGTTAAAAAAAATCTCTAGAGAGAATATTTTAAAATCAAATGTTTATAACTATTTTAATTGTTAAAATATTGTGGCTGAAAATAATGTGTGTTATCCTGTGATATTACGATATAATAAAAATATATATTTGGCCTTTGTCTTTACTCCTGGCACAAGAGCTTCTAAAACCCTTGCCATTTCCTGAGTTTTTCGAGTGTCTTTTGATATAATATTTGATTTTCATTTCCAGGACTCTCTGTAGTGATAAGAGAGTCTTTCTATTAGGTACTTAGGGAACTCTAGGACTCAGATTGCTTCAGAATGGGGACAGCTTGCCAGAGGAACCAACTGTGTGATTAGAAGGTTGGAACTTTCAGCTCCACCCGCCCTCCTGCCCCCACCTCTGGGAAGGAGAGGAGACCACTGAAGATTAAATATGGAACCTAGAATGGACACATGGGAACAGGGTGTTTTTTGTTGCTTTTTTTCTTTTTATATAGACACATCAGAAGTATGGGAAACCCAGAACTTGTAATTCGCATCCGAAGTGGGGGCAGTTTTGTGGGAATGAACCCTTAATCTGTGGGATGTGCGCTCACTCCCCTGGGTAGTGAGTATGAGAATTGAATTGACTTCTAGGGCACCTCATTGGTGTCTGCAGAGAGTTAGAGAATTGCTGAGTGTGGAATACCCTCAGAAATGTGGTGTCGAAAGTATGAAATGTAGAAATAGATTATGCATCCCTAAAATGCCTCATGTCTTCACACTAAAACAGTTTGAAATAGTTTTCTAACATGTTTAAAAATCTTATAAATGAAGAGTTTCAGTGACCCATTTGTTCAAAATGTAAAATGTGGCATTATCCGATTAGTTTGCAAAATCACTGATTGACATCAGGAAAGATGGAAATTCCCAAGCATAAATGTAATAAAAGCCTTTGTATGTTTGATAAAATGTTGAGCTATAGGGAGTGTAGTCAATGTCATGCTTCTTCTGTTTAGATCTGTATTTCTTTTTTAACTCTTTTTCAGCTATAGTAGCCATTAAAATAAGCATAAAAATAAACTGAATTTGGACTAGACCTTTAGTCACAGAAACAGTGAAGTGTATCAGTCACATTGTTCTCTCCAAAAAGCCTTCTTTAATTTTTAATGAGAACAAAAAGTTTTTTATATTAATAACAAAATCTAAAACTGTCTTTATGTGTTGTTTTCATCTTCAGCTCATTTTTTGTTTTTATTTTTCTATATTTTAGAATGCATCTTCTCAAAAGAAAACCCTTTTATTGATAGTACGTTTAGAGCCACTGGCCTAGAATAGGTTCTGCTGTTGTATGTGTCATTCTTTATCACAATTACCCGCTCCCGCGTCTGTCTCCTTTTCCAGACGGTGAGCTCTCCTTAAGGGCAGGGATATGTCTTTGAACTGTCTGCTTCCAGCATCATGTCTGGAGTACAGTGGATGTTCAGTACACATTTAGTAAACAAAGGATGAATTAGCACATCCTTCCCATCCATCTTGGGACATCCAGTAGGAGTGTGCTGTCCCTGAAAAACATAGGGGAATCGGTCTTCCATTTCCCGGAAGTGAAAGTCAGACTCGTGAGTGTGATATTTAAGA
This sequence comes from Micronycteris hirsuta, assembly GCA_004026765.1. Taxonomy (NCBI): domain Eukaryota; kingdom Metazoa; phylum Chordata; class Mammalia; order Chiroptera; family Phyllostomidae; genus Micronycteris; species Micronycteris hirsuta. Next base: position 42,144 of record PVJI01013985.1, on the reverse strand, counting down.
AAACCATACATTCTGACTCACCCTATCTGGGCCCACCCCCTGCGTGCTCTATGTCACAGGTGGCAAACACCAGGCCCGCAGGCTGAACGTGGCCCTCCACCGTGTTTTATCCGGCCCGGCACCTTGTTTCTACCCAGCAGCAGCACCAAGCTCTCGCTTAACTGTTAAGGAGTAGTTACACTTACACAGTCCTAAACTTACATTCAGCCCTTTGAAGGCAACCACGAGGCTGATGTGGCCCCTGGTGAAAATGAGTTTGATACCCTTGCTCTATGTATTCTAGACATTCTCAGCATTCCCAACTTCTCCTGTAACCCAAAACTTCTACATGTTTTTATGTCCCTCTGCCTCAGGCACCTGCAGCCCATCCCTGCCAATTAAAACCATTTTCAGTCATTGACACCCGGTTCTCTTCAGTCAGAATTAATTGCCTTCTCCTCTCTGTCCCCACTGAACTTTGTTTTAATTTCTATAATAGCCCTTATCACCTTCAGACATGAATTATATTTGATTTTCTTATATGTCTGTCATGTGAACTTGAGAGCAGGATCTCTGAATTATTTATATTATAATACTTCATGCTTAATAATCCACTTTACCTTTAGCAGTATATATTTGTTTAATATAGTCATGTGTTATTCATTCTTAAGGCAAACATTTATTGTGTTCCTAGAAGGTATCAGGCATGCTAATGAGCACTAGGCATATTAAAAAAAGTGATATCCCCCTTGTCTATAGATGGTATACCTTCAGTTAATATGAACAACTAAAATGTTTCTTAAGTTAAAATACTTTATATGGAACAATTACTTCAACTGAGAGGCCGGAAGTGAACAAAAGGAATGCTTGAAGAGAAGAGACCACGTTTGAACTGAGCCTTTAAGGAATGGGCCTTAACAGCTTGTCAGGCAAAGGCAGGAGAAGGGAAGAGAAAACCTTACAGAAGAGGGACACACAAGCATGCACAGTGCTTTAAGGAATTGCCAGTTACTCATTATGGCCTCAGGGTGCATAACTGAGGTGGGTGACTAAAATGCATCTGTTCGACAAACATCATTGAACATCTTTTTGGTTGGCCAAAAAGTTTGTTTGATTTTTTCCCAAAAGATGGCTCTAGTAGCGCTTAGTTGTCTTTAACTTCATTCAAAACAATTTTGTTAGATTGTATTGTGACAGCTGTCATATAAGTGTGCATTTAAAAAAAAACTTATCAAAATAAATTTTTGTGTAGCCATTTTAATATTGAAGAGAGCCCTGGCTGGTGTAGCTCAGTGGATTGAGCGCGGGCTGGGAACCAGACGGTCCCGGTTCGATTCCCCGTCAGGGCACATGCCTGGGTTGCGGGCCAGGTCCCCAGTGAGGGCCATGTGAGAGGCAACCATACATTGCTGTTTCTCTCCCTCCCTTCCCCTCTTTCTAAAAATAAATAAAATTAAAAAAAAATATATATTGAAGAGAGAAAAAACGCAACATTTTTGGCATATTATGCTTTATTATTTCAAGAAAGATAAAAACACTACTGAAATGCAAAAAAAAAGATGTGTGCAGTGTATGGAGGTGTTGAGACTGATCTACTGTGTCAGAAGTGGTTTGCAAAGTGGAGATTTCTCACTGGACAATGCTCCATGGGACAGATCAGTTGAAATTGATAGCGATCAAATCGAGACCTTAATTGAGAACAAGCAACGTTATACCATGTGCCAACATACTCAAAATATCCAAATTAATGAGGTTATTGGTGAAAATGAAAAATGTGTTTTTTATTTTACAGAATAAAAAGCATACGGACTTTTTGGCCAACTGAATATTATATGGTGGTCACTTTTCTGTGCATGAGTGATTACATCAGGAACAAAAGAGCTAAAACCCCAGCTTTCATGGTTCTATTCTAGTTGCTGGTGAGAGTGAGAGACAGAGACAGAGAGAGAATATGTCGTACGTCAGTGAGTGTCAAATGCCATGGGGAAAAATCAAGCAGGAAAGGGGCAGGCATAGGGTTTAAGATTTTTAAGATTTTTAATAGGTTGGCCAGGATGGGTTCTCTAGAATGTTGACATTTGAGTAGCACTGATAGACAGTAGCCTATTTGCAGTCTTTTGCTTTTATAATCATGGCTTTTGTTTAAGCTTCATCTATGTATTAAGTAATTTTTTTTCTTTTTCATGTAGTTTTGGAGATTTTCTGAATAACCTTAAATAAATAGCAATAATACCTAAACTCAAATGACACAATAGAAAGAGTAGAATAGATTGCCCAAGAGGTTCGAGGACGTTTCAGTCCCGAGATGATACAGCTATTTTCTGGCTTTAACAGGCGCGGGTGTTGGCCCGTCCCCCGACACAGGCTGACATGCTGTACTTCCAGCCTTTCAGCATCCTTCTGGTGGCTCTCCACACTGATTCTCCCAACGTAGTTCAGAAAGCAGGGAAAAGAACAGTTGCCTCTTTAAACCACTCATTTATTTAATTTTGGGTTCAAGCGGAGAAAGGCCACCGGATGCTGAACTGGCCATGCAGTGCCACTGTCTTCAGCTCAGCCCAGTTTCCAGAAGGCGTTGGTCAGGACAGCAGCTCCTTGCTGCTGTTTCCTGGTTGCGACTTAAACATTTTTGTATGGAAACAGCTGGGTATGTTATGGAATAACGTTCAAAATCTCCACCAAATTTTAGGATAAAACAAAGATGTCAAAGAAATGTGCTTGGAAGGCTGCTGCAGTCTTCCACCCTCCACTTCCTCCAAGGTATTTGTTTTCTCCTCTGCCATTAAAATTACACTGGAAAATAGGCTGGCATTGAAAGGTACTCTTTCACGTCTGCTGCTAAAGGCAACGCATATTATTTTTCTTATGATGCAGTAGTGTTTTCCTTTAAGAAAATCTATCACAAAAACGTAAAATAGGTAAATTACAGAAACCTTAAATGTAGATTTCCTTTAAGTTAAAAATTCTCCAAATATAATACTTATTTACATACTATTATTGTCGGTTTGGTTCAAGTGGTTAAGGTGTGGTAAACTTAAAACTGAAGCATTGGCAATTTTTTCCAGTTGATGAATAACCAGAAATAAAGATAAAATAATTCATAGTTTATAAAATATCAAACATTATTATGAGATATACAACATGCAAATTACATGGGAAGTTTTAAGCAGTAAGTATTATAAAGCAGTGGAAACATTGAAGAGGCGTGCCCAGCCAGCTCCGTGCAGTCGCCTCTTCTGGTGGACGGAAGTCGCAGCAGGCCAGTTCATCATTTGTGTTGCTGATCAAAAACACTTATGTTAATAGTTTGAGAGTTTTGAGTATCACGGTCTACTCAACCCTTTGGAGAAGTCTTAGGAGGAGCTTCAGCCTGTGACGACATCCAATGGACTCACCAAAGAAGCTTAACCCAACCTGGACCCTGGAGTCTTCTCAGATGCCTGGTGAAAGATATTCAGCTGACACTCAGGCAGTCTCAGATGTACTAGCAAAGGACCTTGGTAACCTGAGTCTCAGCCCTAGTACCAACTTGCCTTCCCTGCTGCCAGAACGTTCACCTGAAAGGCAGAAGAGGGGGAAAAGCTCGCAGGGCTTCAGTCTGGGGCTGAGTCGAGGCACGCTCTACGAGAGGAGGCGTGGAGTGAGGACATTGGCGTCTGTTCGGAAAGAAAGGATGCAAAGGATGTTACAAATTATTAGATACCGCACCCTGTCTCTGCTTCAGAAAGACCCACAGGAGAGGAAACTTGAGATTGAAGCAAGATCCAGAAAATTTAGATGTACCTGTCATTACTGCCTATACCATGGAGATCCTTCTGATAATATTAGCATGGAGAATAATTGTGACATGGAGTCAGTTCAGCCATAAACCTTATTCTTAAACTTTTTTTTCTTGCTGGTAATTTTAAGGTCATTATTTAGCAGCTTGGGAAAGCTACTCTATGCTAGGATAGAATGTAAACCAATATTTTGATAACCTATAATAGAAGTTCTGTGATCTTTTTCTTGCATCTTTTTCTTGTCTACCTTGATGCCAGTAACTTAAAGGGAATTACGAATGGGTAGTTTGCATTTAAATGGCTTCAATACACTTCAGTCCCTTATTTTTTATTGTATTTTTTCCATTATCACTTAGTCCCCTTATAACTCCACCTCCCTGCATCACCACACTGTTGTCCATGTCCATGAGTCCTTTTTCCTTTAATAATGCCTTATTGTTTTTCAATTGCAGTTGTCTGCATCCTCTCCCCTCCCCTATCCCTACCCCTCCATCCCGACCTCCCTTCCCTGCCTCCCTCCTCCCCCTTGGTTCTGTCCATGGGTCCTCTATAGTGGTTCCTGGGAGCCCTTTTCCCCATTGTCCTTCCCCTCTCCCCCCTGGCTATTCAGTTCCTTTTTTATTTGACCCAAGGAAGGACTAACAGGTCTTGAGTGTTATTGTTGTTTTAGAAGCCTGAAGTTGGCAAGATGAAACTCAACATCAAGAATTAGAAGCGAGTAGCTTGTGCAGAAAGAATGTTTAAAAAAAAGGGGGGGCATGGTTTGGCTCAAGCATGATTGGTGCAGGGTGTATTAACTATATTCTCTTGTTTTCAAAAATCTGAACTGTAACAAATGTTGTGCTATTTTAATTTTTAGTAGCAAATAAATGTACACGTAGGGAATCTTATTAAAATTTGAGGCATATTTGAGACCTTTAAAACCAAAAAACAAAACAAAAAAAACACCAAAAACACTTACATTAACTTTATTTCTTTGATAAGAAATACCAAAATATCTTTACCAGTATCTTTATTGGTAAAGACAGCCTGTGGTAAAATATCTTTATACTTAATCATAGGCAAGATCTAACTTATACTGTACCAAAGACAGCACATTATTAGTGTGGTACAATTTGTAAGACCTCTTAAATATAACATGAGTCTAAGCCAGAGATTTTCAACCTTTTTCATTTCATGCACACATAAACTAATTACTAAAATTCTGCATACATCAAAAATTTTATTTTTGCCAGTCTGACAAAAAAAAAATAGGATTTTGATTCATTCACACTGAATGGCCATGTTGTGTTGGTTGTTGTCATTTTTGAATCTGACGGTCTAAGGGAAAAGAGGTCAGTGCCATTAACTAAATAATCAGGAATTGCATGTTTTAAAATTTTTTGTGGCACACCAGGGTGCTTCTTGTAGCGCAGTGGTTGAAAGTTGCTGGTCTAAGCTCACAAGAGAAGGAATTTTTACCTGTTTTGTTCACAGATATTTAAACATCTAAACAGTGTCCATTAGTAAGTGTTCAATAAATATTTGTTGAATGAATGATTCTGGAATGTCCTGATATTATAAAAGTGGGCACTTATTAAGTTTTGACTCTTTGTAACACTTTTATGTTGTTACCTAACTGGTGAGTGTGTGTGTATGTGTGTGTGTATATATATATATATATATATATATATATACACACACACATACACACACACCATCTATATAGTATGGATGTATGTGTAGTGTATACATAGTACGTACTATGTATACTATGTATGCACTATACGCCCATCCTGTGTTTTCTCTATCAGAAAATACAGCATCTAGTGTGTGTGATAGACATTTATCTAGTGGACACATTATTCACCAGCCTCACATTCTGATTTCCTCTGTGTGTACATCTTTGCACATTCAATCAATTTTGTATTTGAATCTGCATTTCATTCTTTTATTCCTTTTAAAAAACTGAATAGAAAATATATTTTTTAATGGCATGAAAAAAGGAAAATAAAGAATCTGTACATTGTTTTTCGTTTTTGTCTGGAAAAGGATAAATGAAATTTCTACCAAAAATTAAGTCATTTGAATTCCTAAAATTTACCAGGCTAGAAAGGTAGTTTTGAGAGTAAAGATAACTTTAAGGGTTATTGCTCATTTGTTTGGAAAATAGATCCAATTTTTAATATACCATTTTAGTAGATATGTTTTCTTTTTAAATACTAGACAACTTACAACTTTCAAAGTTTGTTATAAGACTTGACTATCACATGGCTTTGAATACTGGAAGAATTTTTAAAATAGTGTCGATATAACGCTAGGAGATGTGGTGGAAGGGTAAGCAGATTCTGAAAATTAAGCATGTATTGTTCTGCTGTGGCTGTTTTTTACCTGCTCTTCCCAGCAAGAACCTACTTCTGAAGAGCAGAGTGTTGCATCACAGTGGGCTTCCTTTCACAAATACTATCCCTTTGATGTCTTCCTTCCTTTTGTGGTTTGTTAGGGTTTTTTGTATCTGGACATAGGAGTGATGAGTGATTGACTACTATATAAACTACTTGTCCTCCAAAACAACTGTTTTAAGAGGTGGAGTTCTTTTAGTCAGTTGGAAAAGATTGTATTTTACTTATCTTACTAAAAGGACTTTTTCCTCAAAGTATTCAAAGCACATATTATAATACTATTTCTCTCTCTACTTTTATCTTCCTTACCTTTTACGCTATTATATTCCCTCACATATTCTATTTTAATTCCTTATGTAGCAATTAGTAATCTCGGGCTTCAAGAGGTTAAGTGATTGACCAAATTAGGAGGATTCAGATTTAGGCCACTGCAGGTTTTTAATTATCACTGCAGTAATTATAGCTTATTTTTGTCTTCCTTTTTTTTGTATTGGATGGCAACACTACTTATAATAATGACTGTTTCTACCTGCGGGCCTTGGAAAATTTCTTTCTCAACATGGTGAAATAAATTTGCCTTTTACAGGCAAGGGTAGGAAAGGTATGATGTGCTGCTATTCAGTAGAAAGCCCAGAATGTTTATAAACATCAATTCATTCTTAAATTTGTAAAGTGCTTCCTATAAGCCATATCATATCTTTCCTTTCTCATGTTTGGCTTATATTAATGAGTGGACTCTGGGTACAGCCGTATTTATTTTAATGAACTATGAAGTTAGAGAAGATTCTTGTCAGCTCTTTGAAACTGTATTTCTTCCTTCATTCTTATGTTTAACGTTTTTCTAAAATAAAACTAACCATAAACCAATTAAATACAGCTAAAATATCATCCTCAAAATAAACACCACTATTCTGAGGTCTTTCGTCCTCAATAAATTAGAGGATATTAGCTTCATGTACCTTTACAAGCTACACGTCAGGACAGATTATGCTTGCTCTCTAGAGGCCAATTTTCTTTCTTTATTTCCACCAAAAAAAGAAAATCCAACCAAATAAACAAAAACCATGAGACCTATGCAATCTGATTACTTTATTGCTTCTGGAATCATTTTAAATTATGATTGAAACATTAATTACTCCAATTTTAAAAAACTTTAAAATCACATATTTAAAGAAGATTACAGTTTAGCACCATATTCCTTAATTTCTTAATGAGTAGCCTCTTCATTAACACAGGTCTTAATTGATAGCTGTAGTCTGTAAGACAGTAAGAAGTGCTAACATAAATGTCAGCAATTAGCAGAATATTCTAATTAGTTCATCAAGCATTCTGGCAACTGTTATGTACTGGGAAGCTATCTCTTCGTTGCACTTCAGACTGAGGATATGTGACTAGATGTGTTTTAACTTTTCCTAGTAGTGTTGAAATTGTTGACTCTATTTAAACTTTTATAAGTTTATATTTCAAAGCTGTTCTTGAGAGGAACAAATTATAATGGAATTGAAATGGTAACAAATAAATTAGTCTCCTAAGGTTATTCCTCATTTGTGTGGAGAATTAATTTCTTTTGATCCACAATGTTCATAAATACAGAGAAATAATTTTAATCAAATACTGCGGAAAAGAACCAGTCTTAAAGACTCAGTCAATTCACATGCTACCTGTGACGGCAGTGGTCACCTTATCTCTTACTAAGGTGAAGTTTATAATATTATAGGGTGTTGGGAAACAATCTTTCTTTTTTTATTAAGTACCATGCAGAAAACGTTAGATTGTTTTTATATTCTTATATAATCAGGGAAACTTATTGAAATATAAGCCAACTTACTTCTTAAAATTGTTTTTTATGTATTTTACTAGCCTTTGCTTTTTGTTTCATGTATAAGACAAAAGGGTCAGTCACAAGAACAGAACAAAAATCACTTTTTTCTTATAAATTCTCATTTCTATTTATCCTCTGATTGGTGCTTGTTCACACAAACTTATGGTTTTCATTTCTGGCATAGAAGTCTTTTCAGAAATCTAATTTGACAAGTTTTATGCTATCAGGATTCAAGTGTTATAGAGCACTTTTCTTTGCCTTTTTAAAGTTGGAATTCAGCTTGAATTTCCTATTCTTAATCTGCTATGAAACACCATAATTATTAAGATAACTGAATTTCCTTTCTACCAACAGTGATACAAGAGTTCCTTTTTCCATTTTGGTGCTGGAAGGTGTCATATTGTTGCCCATTAAATATGTGACAGCAGAAGTGAGAAATTCACTATGTTGCTATAAAAATCTGTGTGAACACATAATTTTCTCTTCCTCACCCACCCTCCTCTGTATTGCTAAAAAATTAACAGTGAATTTAAGTACAACAGTATGGGAATTGACTGGGAGTGGGGGGTAGCATGGGCAAAGGAGGGCAAAGGGGGAAAAATCAGGACAACTGTAATAGAATAACAATAAAAAATGATTTTTAAAAAGTAAAATTAATTAAATCTTGCTCTTGATATTTTTAAAACTCTAAAAGTTAATTTTTAGCAGAAGATAGCATAAAGTATTTCCTAAGGCATACAGAAAATGAATATATGACTATATATTATTGTATTGCATGAGAAACATTTTATTTATACTAAAAATGTTGATAAGCTCCAATAAATTGTCACAATATATTTTCACTTTCCTTAAATCCCCTAAGGCTTTATTTTAGACACATTTAAATTGGAATTTTAATGAAAATTAAAGAATAATACTAGATTCTTTGTAAAGTGTAGTGCTAGGCCATAGGAAGCAGTCGATCGGGAACAGCACCAAGTCCAGGAGACCCTGGGTCATGGGGTTGGGAGCCTGGGATGGGGTCAGTGACGGCAGTACGCTGGACTGCCAGGGAATTCACTAAAGAAATCAGTTACCACTTGGTCACGTTAGAAGTAGAAGCCTTTCAAGCTAGGTGCAAGTAGGGCAGATATTCTAGAAATTTTAAATGGCAATAGTTGTATTGTTAGCATATCTGACCATGCCTTGATAACTGAAGACTCTGATGCAGAAATTACCTGCTACAATAATAAGTGAAATCCCACTCAACCAGAGTCCGTGATGGATGTAAAAATTCTTCCCCTCAGTCCCTTGACTAGTGAACCCTAAATGTAATTCTCAGCATGACTGTACTGTCTAATATACACTTATAATTGAGTAAGAAAGATTCCTTAGCTCTAAGAAAATCAGCCTCAATCAAACTCAACATTTACAAAAGTGCTTTCTGTAGTTCCAGTTCTCTACTTAAAAAAAGAGTTCATGATCCAGTGAATTTGGAAGTTCATATACTGTATGTTGCATGATAAGCTACGATTATTGATTTTTCAACTTTTAGCATTTTTGTTAATTTCATTTATGCATTCATTTATTCAATAAATACTTATTAACTTTATCCTGTGAGCCACACATTCATTAAGGCAGGGTGAGGGACAAGGTAGATCAAGGCATTTATAGTATACACTCTTAAATCTTACAGTCTATATAGAAAGGTAGATATTACAATAAGCAACTACTGCCCTGGCCGCTGTAACTCAGTTGGTTGGGCATCATCCTGCAAGCAAAAGGTCACCGGTTTGATTCCCTGTCAGGACACATGCCTGGGTTGCAGGTTATGTTCCTGGACAGGATGTGTACAAGAGGCAACCAATTGATATTTCTCTCTCTCATCAGTGTTTCTCTCCCTCTCTTTCTCATTCCCTTCCCGTCTTTCTAAAAATAAATAAATCTTTTAAAAAAGAGTAACTATTAGCATAGTATGTTAAGGGCTAAAATAGGGGGAGATCCAGGGTTCTGGGGGAACAGACAGCAATGCCACCTAACTGACCTAAAAACGGTCCAGGAAGGAGTTCCTATAAGTACTGTCTCTGCTAAAAACTTGAAGATAAAGTAGAAGTTATATAGGCAAGTAACTTTCAGTCATAAGAGCAGCAATAACGATAACAAGAAATAGTTAAAGCCTACATATACGTACACTTTCTATCTGCCATATACTGTGCTAGATACTCTCCAAGCATTCTATCAGTGAGCCTCCCGGGCCAGTTTTATTACTCACCCAAGATCATGTGAGTAATAATTGGCAAGAACTAGAATTTAAATCCTGATTGGTCTGACTCCAAAGTCCTCTTTTCATCACTGCACTACTGCCTCTCAAAGTAATGGGCTGATTTTTATTAAAAAAAAAAAAAAAAAAGATTTGACTTATATCGGAAGTTTGCTTTGTTTGTGATTTTCATGTAGCATTTATTTTTTTTCTAATAGATACACATTTTATAATTTTAATAAATTATAGTTGCATTTGGAATTTGGATAGAAGTTTCAGAAGTATGTTATAGTGCTAAAGTCTGAAGTTCCCATTCCAAGCAGTGTCTGACACATAGTAGGTGCTCAAAACAAAACAGTCATAACTTTATATTTTACTTGGAATAAGTGGCAGGGTAGTTTGAAAGAGAAGAAAAATACTTTGAACCCTTGTAAAGAAAGGAGCTACTGACATTTAAAAGTAATTTAATTCTCTGTATGCTATGATTAAGATGGCCATAAGATTTTTTTTAAGATAGAGCATATGTAAAAGCTGAAGATATAAAATTGATCCTCTTAGAAATGGCTGGACCTACCTATCATAGTGTATTAACACACATTACTGACAAGAATATTCATGGGTGGAACTAACATATTTCATCATGTGAGGAGCGCTTAATATCAAGAAAACTTACTATTAATACTTTTGAATATCATACTCTCAAAGAGAGGGTGGGGTCAGGTAAATAGTAGCAGGTAGATTTAAGAAAAGAAAATGGATTTCATGGTGCTTGGAGTCAGGTAAAAGAATCTGGCTTTCACCTAGTGAAACACTCTACCTGGGAGTGTACCTGGGAGGGCAGATTCGGCCAGGGCCAGATGTGCAGTTCACAGACTTGCTCTAATTAGCATGCAACATGCCAGTCAGCACCAAACACTATCCAGATTATTTTAAAATACTATAATGTATATATCCCATATATAGTTTAAATTCTCCTCTTTACCCTCAGAAGGTGATTTTGAGGCATTAAATGATCACAAGGGAAAGAGAAGTGATCAATCTTCTTATCTGGAAGAAAAAAGAGAAGAACATGGATAATCTGTAAATCTGGATTAATTCCCAAATCCTTGTAATTTATATTTACATCTACAAAATTCTGTTGCTGAATGGAATTTTATCTGCTTTTTTCAGTTCATTTTGGGAAAAATAGAATGATGAAGAAAAAGAAGATAAGTGCTATTGTGTTGTATTTTTATTGATGATCAAATGTCAGCTTGTTTTCCTGACTAACCATAAAATGTATTGGTTTAACTTCAGGGACACGACAGTGCAAACCCTGACTCTTCAGCCTTCTGTTAAAGATGGACTTATTGTGTATGAAGACTCGCCTTTGGTTGGTAATCCAATGATATGAATGTTCTCAACTGTTGTTGTTTTTTAATGATAGTTGTATTTCAGCCTTTGGGGACCACACAGTGTGAAATCTCCCATAGATTCCAATATATTTCGGTCTTAACTGGAAAGCACCCATTTATATGTTATTTGGGGAGTGGATATTTAATTGAAAATTATTGGGGGAAAATAACATCATTTCTTACTCTGTTCTCTCTCCAGAGTGAGAGATTTAGGGAATGATTGAAATCCTCTAATGATTTCTTTTCCATTCCAGAATTTAAAAAAGAAAAAGAAAGACTTTCTTTTTTTTTAGTGTTTGAAGTTAGATAATGCTTCTGAGGTGTTTTTAAAAATGATTTTAATAAATAAAATATTAACCCAATGCTTTGGGCAGCTGGGAAGATCAGCTCCTCAGCTTCTCACATAAGGCCCCAAAGAAATCTTGGCCCGCCTGGCCTGTCCTTCCGTGTAGATAACTCCTTGGCATCAATGGTGTGAATAAGCCATCATGAGAACCCCTGTGGTACAGACCCCCGTGACTGGAGCCTTTAGGAATTCCTGCCTGAATTCTCCCAGGTTGGGCTGACTTTCTCTGAACAGAGAAGTGAGGGGAGGGGTTGGCGGTAAGGCTGTATGGGTTCTTTACTTTTTAAATTCAGTTTATTTTTACCCTGAAATTAAAAGGGAAAGTCTTTATTGGATTTTTAAAGAATATGCAATAGCCCTGACTGGTGTGACTCAGTTTGTTGGGCGTCATCCCAAAGAACAAAAGGTCACCAGTTCAATTCCCAGTCAGGGCACATGCCTAGGCTGTGGGTTCGTCCCCCCAAGTGGGGCTCATATGAAAGGCAATTGATTGATGTTTCTCTCACATCAGTGATGTTTCTCTTCCCCTCCTTCTCTCTCCCTTCCCTTCTTTCTAAAAATAATTTTTTTAAATGGAATAAAATATATGTGATAGAGGGAATCACTTATTTCTCCATCTGTATTTCTTTACATTTGCCAAACTATGTAATTAGAAAAGTTTATGATTCAATCCAGCTTAAGTCTTGGGATATTTCTTATTTAAAAATATAATACTTGGGTTTACATTTAAATTCATTGAGTATTTCTTTCTGTCTAGTCTCTAAAAATGTTATAAAGCGTTTTCCTAGTTTTTACCTTTCTTTTCATAATGTTGCCATTTACTCTGTCACCTAAGACCTAGGACTTTTTCTTATTTCTATTTTTTCCTCTTCCCCTCAATCTTCAGATCAATCTAATGCTTTTTATTTCCATTTTTACTATGCTTTGTCCCCTAAAATCAGGTCCCCAGACCATGTTTTGACAAAATTGTTATGGTAATCTCCATTAAGTCGATTCTACATGTTGCTGCAAGGTTAAATGTCCTAAAGTGTAGCTCCAAACTCCATCTTATCATGTCTAAACTCATAGATCTGTAGCCATATTCCATTACTTAATGAGGGAAAGTACATATTTTTTAGTAGGAGAGACCTAGAGACCTGATCTACTACTTCAGACCCTCTTCTCTCTTTCTTACATTTTACCTCCAGAAAGATAGACTATTCATATTTGCTCTTCCCTCAATATGCTTCAGGGTTTCTTGAGTTTGACCGTTGATACCCTTTGTTTGAATACCCACCTCTTCACAATCCATTCTGATCTGTAAAAAATGTACTCTTAGAACCATAACAAATGCAATGTTCTGAAATCCACTAGTTATTATAATGTCTCAATCCCCATGGCACTGTAATTTCTCTATTTGTTGTGCTCGTTTTAAATCTCCCCTACTCTGGTTTGCAATATGTCGTGGACTGCACCTGCATAGGAATAATGATACTGCCAAAGGGAAGCGAAGTAATCACTGCAGAGCCAGCAGTTTAGGAACTATGAGGTGCTTTTTGTGGAGATCCGTAAATTTTGTTTCCAGCTCTGCTATAGGCTTTCTTTGTGATAGTGTATGTAAAACTTAAATATAATTAGCTATTATAAATCCAAAGCACTGAATAATGAAATTTAAAATGTTTGCTTTTATTTTTTTTTTTTTTTTGATTAATGTTCTGTCTTCAAAGGTTAAAGCAGTAAAGTTGGGTCATGTTCTGGTAGTAGATGAGGCAGACAAGGCCCCAACAAATGTGACCTGTATTTTAAAAACTCTAGTAGAAAATGGAGAAATGATTCTAGCAGATGGAAGACGCATCGTTGCAAGTGAGTATATGAAAAAGCAACTGTTCTTTTAATATATGCAATTTTTACCTCTGTGGTATCCAGTCACACCCTTAGCTGGCTACTTATCTCCAAGAAAGTGTTAAGTTCAAGTTGTCCTTACTGACAGTCATTTACAAAACTCTGTATGTCTAAATCTAACTTTTTTGGTTTTATTTCTTGTAATCAGATAGTATCTTTGAAAATTTCAATAGTAGTTTTAGGACAGATCAGCTTCAAATTTTCCTACTCGGAGAATAACAACATATAACTTTTATTATATTCATCTCTCAATTATTGTGCAATATATTTTCTTTATTGTCATCTGAAATTTTTTAAAGCTCAAGCAAGTTTCTGTTACAATACTAAAATTGTTATCTCAGTATAATTACAAAAATTAGGCATTTTATTTTATATATATTTATCACATATGTGTGTGAATAGATATGTGTGTATACAGGTATATTACACACACACACACAGCCACCTCAGGAAGAAGTTTCCTCTGTTTTGTATTATCTTCTTTTATTTATTTACTTTTTTCTTGGTGTTGTTAGAGAAAATGTAGGTAGATGAATTTAATCAGTCTGTTTGACCTACAGAGAATTGTTTGTCTGATGCAATGTGAGAACATTTTCTGGTTTCTAATTTAAAATCTTTGCATCATGAAAAGACTTGAAAATCTATAACTAACCATTGAAAATATATAGCTAATACCACAGTAATCAAACAAATTGAGACTGATAACTAAAATCTTCAAGATTTGAAGAAAACATGTAAAAAAAGACCTCATTAAAAATGTACAAGCGCATCACCACAGAGATGTTCTTCTTAGACATTGTCATTACAAGATTGCTGTTTCCGAGCCCAGGAAGTTCAACCCCAATAAAAGTATTCTAGCATTTCAGCTTCACAATGAGTTTATGGGAAAAATTAGAATTTGAGTTAGACAGCCTAAATACCATCCATTAGAAGTATCATTCAGACTCTCCAGGTTAGAATTCTGCCTGCCCTTTTTAGAGGCATTATGAGGACAATGAAATGGAAAGCAAGAAAGAATGGCTAGAACAATATTGTGGTTAAAGAATGATGTTATCTCCATTTTCTGATACGTTTTTGAAAGATAGACTGGAAGCAAAAGGGTCATCATGTTTTTTAAACTTAGGTTTGATTGTAAACACTATTTTAAACACAAGAGCTCCCAAAGCTCTTTTGAACATGGTTTCATAAAAGCATCACTTCTAGGGCTATGTTTTTCATTTCCTTTGCTTTTTAAAATTTTCATTTTTTACCAATCATTTTATGTTAATTAGCTAATTATTTAAATTTTGTCTGTGACCACATCCCTTGTTATTTGCGCTACTAAAATTAATGGAGATCAAACATTAAAACTGTTGGTTGCATTAGTACATGACTGTCTGGTACTTTGAAAGGCTAGTTTTCGGTATCATAAAAAAGTATGAGTATAGGTTCCTACAGACTCAAGTAAAACTGCGGGTGTATCACAACTATCCTTTTTTTAATGGTAGTATTCGGTTACTTTAATACCGTAAACATTTCCACAAAGAAAGCTCCAGTCAACTTGAGATTACTTATTTCAAGAAGTATGGTAGATTTTCTTCATTGGAAATAAATCGGTATGGCACTAATGGGTTGACTATGTGTTCAAGACCTTTATTTTTTGTGGTTGGGTGTCACATACATAATCTGAACAGAAGTCCCTCCTTAGCTGCATAACGGCAGATTCTCTGCAAATGATGCAGCTGCAGATTTGATAAAAATAAAGCATGTTTGGATTGTCCTTGAATGTCCTTTGGATCATCCCTCTTTATGAATTCTTTTTTTTTTAAAGGAATAACAGCATCTCAAGCCAAGTTGAAGTACTGTAAGACAACATTTGGACAAATTTGCTCTTTTAGGCTTATATTGAATTTACATAAAAACACAAGTTCCTGTACAATTACTATGTGTATGCTTTATCAATATTCTGTTCTTAAAGTTTCTCAAGAAAAGTTTTTTTTTCTGCAATAAAATTGCTATAACCAGATTTCTTAGAGGTTTTTTTTTTATAGTTGAACAGCATGACTACTTGTTATATTATTTTAAAGACTGTAACTTGATATTCTTAAGAATTATTAAATATCAATAAGGAATAAATAGAAATTTTGTTTTTCAGATTCTGCTAATGTTGATGGAAGAGAAAATGTTATAGTCATTCATCCTGATTTTAGGATGATTGTTTTGGCCAACAGACCTGGATTCCCTTTCCTAGGCAATGATTTCTTCGGCACTTTAGGTAAAGGCAATAATGATAGTAATAACAAAAAATAATAACAACAGAGATAATAACACCGTCTTCGGAGCACTGCAGTAATGGCTGTCGCTGAATACTGCCGTGTGCTCCATCATCGTCCTGACCACCTGGGAAAGTGTTTGTTATCCCAACTCAAAGGGATTAACTGTGTTTTTAGAGTCACTTAGATAATGGATATTAAAGCTTGGCTCTGATTCCGGAGCCTGTTTCCTTAAACAATGACACTATACTTTGTTGTTTAGGGCCTCTTACAAATAAAACACAAAATAAGGAATGGTTTTTAGTGTTGGTTTTTGTCATAACCTCCGAACTATGAAAACACTGGAGGCCAGCTCAGAAGACTTCTTCACATTGATTGGAGAGGCCCTGAGCTAAACTTAATCATCAGAAACCTTAAAAAGGACATTTCTTTCTATGACAAGGAGTTAATCCTGGATACTGGTAATTCTCATACTGAATGCAAAGCTGACTCAGTGTCCTAAAAGGACTTTTGGTCTAGCAATTTCACATCAAGAAATTCATCCAAGGGAATTACCCATGCAATGATATAAGTACAAGGATAGGCAATACAGCATTTTTTTATAGTAGCAAAAAGAAAAAAAAATGGAAACAATCCAAATGGGACTGGATAAAGAAATTCTATTATATCCACACAATAGAATATTATTATGCAGCTGTTTTTAAAAAAGAGTGGAATAAGTTTACCCTTGATGGTCAAAAATTTTTTTCAAAATATAGTAAGAACAGTGGTTATAGTAGTCTACCATTTGAGTTAATGAAAAACAAAAGGCAAGAGGGGTATGTACACGTGATTATGCTTGTACATGCAGAGAATCTCTTTAGAAGAACACATAGTATGTCTCCAAAACCCTCTTATCTCTCTGATCTCCTGGTCTCCTGTATTATGAATCAGTAGAATTACATGAACCTTTAATATAAGAAAGTCATCTCTCTTGAAGCGTATATTTTCCTAGTATATTCTGAGTTGTCTAAATTACACATGAAATATTCTGTTTCTGCATTCCTTTTTCTTGATTCTAATTTAGACAATTTTCTCTACAGGTTTATTTTTCCAAAACTAACTTCTGAAGTATATTCCAGTAATCTGCACAAGATGTAAATTATTTAGAAAGTGATGGTACTTATTCCCTCTATTTTAGTATGATAAAGCTTGCATACGGGATAGATGTATATAATTTCTCAAGATATTTAACATATATTAAAGTTAAATATGCAGCCCTGCTGATGTGGCTCAGTGGATTGAGTGCCAGACTGTGATGCAAAGGGTTGCCGGTTCAATTCCCAGTCAAGGCACATGCCTGGGTTGCAGGCCAGGTCCCCAGTAGGGGGCGCATGAGAGACAGCCACACATTGATGTTTCTCTTCCTCTCTTTCTCCCTCCCTTCCCCTCTCTCTAAAAATAAATAAAATATTTTTTAAAAATGCAGTCTCAGAACCATATGAAGATTATTTTCCAATTAAATGGAAAAGGAATAAATTTCCAAAACTATATATGTTTGTGTATGTCCATTTAAAAAAAATGAGAGAATAAATGCATTGACTTGTTAACCCAGTGTGCCTGTGGGGAACAAGTGGAATTGGCAGAAACAGAGGCTTCTTTTTTTTTGTTCTTTATATTTGAATATCTCCCAATGAGATTATATTCAAGTGTTTTTTAGTTTTTTAAAAACAGAAACAAATCTATGTAGGATAAACCATATATCACTCAGTTTCCTTTTCTTTAACTTTAGTCATTTACTGTCATCCTACTGTTGAATGGGCTTTTTGTACACTTTTACACATTTAAACACACAAGTGCTTTTGTGAGCAACCAGTGGCACTTTAAACTACTATTGCATATCTCCTATGGCAATATAATGGATTAGTTGCATGCTGAATGTGAATTTTTTTCCTCCTACAGGTGATATTTTTAGCTGCCATGCAGTTGACAATCCCAAGCCCCACTCAGAGCTTGAGATGCTCAGGCAATATGGACCAAATGTGCCTGAGCCCATCCTTCAGAAGCTCGTGGCTGCCTTTGGGGAGCTGAGGACTTTAGCTGACCAGGGGATTATTAACTACCCTTATTCTACCAGAGAAGTCGTCAACATAGTCAGACACTTACAGGTATGGCAACACCTTTGCATAGAGGTTTAAAAGGAGCCATCAGTCTTGTTTTTTGGACTGCTTAATTTATATACCAAGTCTTTCAATATCTGTATATACACTGATTCAGATGACATAATATGTTATAATCTAGATTTTAAGTCTGGAAGACCAATGAATACTGTATGTTTAGCCTTTGAATTGAGTTTGATGAAGTTCTATGCCATGACCATTACCAAGGAGCCAGGAAATTTAGTGGAGGTTTTTTGTTTGTTTGTTTTTTTGGTATAGGGGTGGTTGAGGGGAAGACAAGAGAGTGAGATAGCAGGGAAACTTTGTTACTATTTGACTTTATACAACAAGCACTGTAGTATCTGATTGAAAACAAAAGACTCGGGGATAGAAAATAAACTAGGAACGAACAGTATTGATTATATACCTGTAAATACTGCAAGAAAATTTTATAAGATAGATTAAATGAACAGGAGAATGAAATGCCTTATAGCTGTGTATAATGTACAGTCTACATTGGTAAAGAAAACAGAAAACATATGTAGAACCTATTTATAACAAATAATGGTCTTTAAGCTAATAGTTACAACCTAATGACTCTTGATCTTTGCCCCGTCCCCAGCCTTCCAAGGAAAACATACAAAGGAATATAGGAAACTTCGTTCTGCCTCTGAAACCATAAGTCCAGCTCAGATCCTAGGGCTTAAGAAAAGACCCAGAGGGCATTACTAGTGTAAATTTACACTGGCATGAATTTAGCTGTTAATAATACTTGTTGTTTTCTGTCTGCTGTGCCTTATTTCTCTGTGCTCTGAAGTTTTATGTTCTTTCTGTCTTTACTTATTCTGTTATTGTTTTTTCATTTACTCATAGATGTTTGACTTCTCTATTCCTGTATAGTAATTCAATATTCTGCTTTGTTTAAATACTATCTTTTAATTTGTTCACTCTGGTGTTCATTTGAAAGTCAGGAGATTTCAGAAAACAGTGCAAAATAACTGAGCAGCAGGATCTAACATTTGATCTAACATGATTTAACATTTGAGAGAAGGAACTGTGCCCCCTCAAATTCTAGTATCTGTTTAAAACAGAAAATCTTAAGGCATCAGAGCAAACATTAAAAGAGAAAATGCATATATTCTTCCTATCTTGTTATCAGACAAGGCTGTAAATCCCTGCTAAAATTTATTGAATCATTATTGTTCTGTCAGTTTTGCACATCTTTATATTGTATATTTTATCACATATGTAATAAGGTGTTTTTTTTTAATGCAGAAATTTCCCACCGAAGGTCTCTCCAGTGTGGTTAAGAACGTATTTGACTTTGATTCCTACAACAGCGACATGAGGGAGATTTTGGTTAACACTTTGCACAAATATGGGATACCAATTGGAGCCAAACCTACCAGTGTGCAGCTTGCAAAGGAGTAAGGCAAACTCACTGTTGGTAAAATGCTGCTGAGGGTTACTGTTCTGATTCTCACGTGCTGGTAATTCCGAATCTCCTGTTAACTCCACTCAACTGAATTGGTGTGGAAATTACTTCCCACAAGTAAACTTTTCAAATATATGTTGCTATTTGCTGGCTGGCTTTCAGTTAAATAGCATTATTTAGAAGCCTGTAAATTGAGAATTTTAATCATTTTGAATGTTGCAAGGGTAGATGTATTATAATCAAATAAAGGGAAATATTTGTTTCTTTAACAGTCTCTGTCCTTTTGTTGAATTTGCTGTGACTGTCACTGTTTCCTACTCTAGTACAAAATCATTGTGCAAACATGGAAACAACATAAAGGGGTAATATGTCCTTAGTTTAGATGTTCTTATTTATGTCACCATTTATTTTTTGTTATGATAGTTTCTAAATTTATAATCATATTAACTTAGAGATTTTTGGTTACTTATTTTAGCTTGACAAATAAAAGAGGTTGTAAAAATAAGTGGGTTTGTTTCATGTGGGCTGGTTGCCTGACTTTTATTTTGTAATTACAGGCTATGCACTCAGTCTTCCCGAAGAATCTTGCACATATGTTGTTGACCGGAAAGAGAGTTTACAGAGTTTATTAGTAGAATAATTTAGTCCGTGCATATTCACTAGAAAACAGTTTTAAATATGCATAACTTATTAACTTATGATAATGAATCCAGTGCTTCGTGTATAAAAATAATTAGCATAAGTTCCTAAGGCACAATAATTACTTTTAAATTATTATTTAACTTAGTTTCGTATAGGAGGCATTCTACCTTCCTTAGAAAAATTGTTAAATATAGATTAACGAATAGTTCAGCTATTTATTAATTTATATCTACACATGTACACATATATATCCTATGTATATATCATCCTCATTTATTCTTTGAAGTTATTATAAAAATTTGTCAGAATATATACCAATAATAATACATTGTTAAAACTTTAACAATTTGCTCAAGGATTTCTTAAAGAGAAACAAATATTTCCCTTTAGTGTCAAAGCTCAGGAGAGCCTTTATTAGATATTAGGTATTACCAGTGAATTGGTTTATATTATTGAGTGACTAAATTTTTTATAAGAGTGATTTGGTGTCAGTTTCTAATACGTAAAGCTTTCTGTAAGACATTATTTTGCTGATTGATCAGCAGTACTTATGGCCATTTTGGACCTAGTCTGGTAATTTAATAGGTATGGTATATCTTCTATATTAGAATGTTTAAAAAATTATCTTTAATATGCAAACAGTACTGCTCATGTTTTTTCAACTTTTTAAATAGCATGTTTTGCCATGTATAATGCACATACACATTTTTATATACATTTTTTTCCTGAAAGGCCCAAACTTTCAGGGAAAAAAAAATCTTTCATTTTAATTTTTTAATTATTTATTTATATTTAGAAACAAAACCAATTATTGTATCCCAGGGAATTATTTTGCATATGGATATTATTATTGCTTTCTAGAGTTACACTTTTAATGCATAAACATGAATAAAAGAATGGAAAACATTTATATAGATATAGAATTAGTACTATCCATGCATAAGGTGCATCCTTATTTTTCCCTCAAAAAATTGGGCAAAAAAGTGCACATTATACACAGCAAAATATGGTAAGCTATATCTTTATTTTCAATTGGAAATAAGATGGTTTTTATTACCTTTAACAAGTTTATAATTAGAACTCTAGCTTCTTGGAAACGAGGCTTATGATTTAAAAAATAACGCTGTTGCACAATTTGGAATAATAATTAAAATACATATTAGTTGGTAAGATCAATCAAAAGAACGTTTGTTGACAGTTTTATTTTGTAAGGAAGACAGATGAAATGATTTAACTTATCTATTACTGTCCTCAGTTCTAAAACGAAAAATTCTTGCCATGGCAAGTCACTTTCAACTCTAGCACTTACGAGTGGAGACAAAGTGCATTGAGCCTGGAACCAGATGGTAACACTGTGCCTAAGATGGAGATGGAAACAGCTAGTTGTCTACCCACAGCATCGAGCTAAAAATAGACTCACGGCAGATGTGGTGGATGAGGGAATTTGTCCCTTGTGGTCGAGATAATAGTAGACCACAATTTGCACATTCAAAATATTTTTCCTCTTTTGTAAATTGCAATGTCTTCAGCCACTCAAAAGTAGTGATGTCATTTCACTGCCCTTTAGTAAAATCTGCAGGTTCCATGTGTCTATTTCTATCAACAGTCAGCCTTTTTCTTTGAGAGGGTAGTATGGTAAATTGAACAAAGCAATGGCTGGTGAGTTAAGTAGTTACTTGTACTTTCAACCTGTATGCCTGGCTCAGGGGGAACAGAATTTATCCTGTTGGTAAAACAAGGGCATTTTATTTTAGATATCATAATCAGGTAACTTATCACTTAATTAGGACATTTTTAAGAATGGAATGGGGTGCTATTAATAATAACTGTGTAAAAAGAGATATAAAATAAGACTGTCCTAGTGAAGCTGGAATATATGGTCATCTTCATAAGGTTAATAAGGTTCCTTCCTATTCTAATATCCTTTGCATGTTAATGTAATCTTAATTTTCTCTCATCTGCAAAAGCTAATAAAAAAGAAGAGATACTAACACTTTTCTTTTTCCTTGTAAAATAGCATACTGTTAATAGTAATCACATAGACCTCTTAAGATTTAAAGTTGTCCCCATGCGGTCTTAAGATTTACTTTGACTTTTCTAGACCTTTCGCTAAACCTTTCACTTCACTAGATTTTTGCTAAACCAGTTCTTGGAGGCTCCTCCTGCCAACCTGTGCTGACACTGTTAGTCACAGAGGTCCACCTTGGATTTCTGTTCCTAAGGAAGAAGGATAAAATGTGTTAATTACTATTAATACTATTTTGCTCTGAATGAAAATATTTTTGCCAAAACCTACTGTCTTCTTGTTCTGTAATCCAACCACAGTGCTTACTGAACGGGAGCAAACTTACACTGAGTCCAGAATAAAATACATTCCCACTTAAGATGTGGATGGAAAAATAGTTGACCACTCACTGCCTCTAACTGAAAAGAGACATCAGGCAGATGCTGGGGAAAGGGCAAGTCTTCGTGGCAGCAGATGCTACTAGACCCCCGTTTGTACAGCCTTCCACAGCACCTCCTTCCTCGGCGGAAATCAGATATACTCTGGCTGTTCAGCAGTGTCCCATTTTAATATTCCTTAGTAAAATTCCCAAAGAGAGATGCTGTCACTTTCCCTGTTGTTCTCCTAAATAGTGCAGTGATGGAACATATGCCAGTCTCTCCACATTTTTAAAAGGTCCACTGTGATATTCTGAGGTGAACATGACTTTCCTTTACTAAACCTTTGCTAAACCTAGTACTTCTGGCCAAGTCTGACTGGGTGATTATTTTTCCATGCTTGATCGTGCCTTGATGCAGCTCTTTTTCCTGATCTGCAGTGTATTTCCAGATCTTAGTACTGTGGTCAGAATTGGCTACCTACACCCCCATATTGCATTTGCCCCTGCCCACTGTTACTTCCTGAGGTTTTGTTAAAATTCCCTTTTAAGTTTCTAATATATGGGAAAGGATATGCCAAAGAGAAGTGAATATAACCAAATGAGGCTCATTGGGGAAAATTTAGGCAGAGATAGGAAGATTTGGGTTAAAAACTGAGCTCTTTAAAAAATAATCAGAGCTCTTGACTTTCAAATGTCATTTTTGAGAAAAAAGAATACACACACGTATAATTAGGTCCCAGCACCCAACCAAAAGCATACAGACTGTCTACTGCAGCAGATATAGATATGAATTTCAAAACAAACTTTGCTTGTTTTTCCCTCAAATGAGCTTTTATTTCTGAAGTTTCTTTTATTTGTGACTAAACATACTGCTAGCATATTAACTCTTCCAAGTTTAAGTGTGTTTTCAGAGTGATTTATGAACTCTAATATGTTACAAAAATATTTGTTTTAAAGGAAGAAAACATCCTGTTTTTTTCTACCTCTATTTTAAGTGATTTATACAATATTTTATCTTGAATTTGTATGCCACCCTCAAACTGAGAGTTCCTAAGAAGAGAGAATTGTCACTCCATAAATTTGCAGTAGAATATGCTCTACCTCTAAATATATTAATTAATAACAATAATGATGATGGTAATATAAACACTTTAAATAGCTGTGTGCCAAGCATATTTCCAAACACTCTCTTTACATGAATTTATATAATCCTCATAACAAAACTATCTATATAATTATTATTGCATTTGTGGATAAGGAGTTTGAGGTACAGAGGTTACATCACTTTTCTAAGGTTAGAAAGCTAATGGGACTGAGCTGTAATATACGTATTAATTCCAATTCTAAGGACAATATAAATAGATTGATATTAAGATTGTAGGCAATTTCTAAGTCAGAGTTATTATTTAGATACTGAAAATTACCAATAGTTAATTTAAAAGGGCTTTGAGGTTTTAGGTAATCTACTGGGAAAGCATCATTGACCATGATGTCATACATGTATAATATTCAAGTTCTATTCTTCAGTGAGTTATAATTAATTCAGATTTGCGGGGGGGGGAGGTTACCCATATGTCACAATCAAAAGTCAAAATGTTGATTAATACAGACTTTCAGTACAACAAAGATCATTTTAGAGATCTCTTCATTCCCAATTAAGCTTTCCCCTTTTTTATTTTTTTGACATTATGAGGGATCATGAAGTAAAACACATGAGCAATCATCAATTTTTATTTTAGAAAAGTAAAATGAATTCATGAATATCAGAATTTTTTATGATTTTTATCATGAAAAATAAAAATCCTAGAAACCTTTATTTGACTATCATATGTAAGAAGCATACTAACAATCATTTCTTTCTGATTAGGAACACAAAAACAGTTTATAGAATCTTTTCAAAGGTTATTGTCATTTTTTAATAAGTCAAACAGAGAAATGATCTCTACTTTCTGAAGTTATCCTCATGTATATTTTTCTCTCCGTTTTCCATTAGAGATACACATGTCTATAAAATATTTAAAAGATCATCCTTCTTATTCCAAATTTTTTGTCCTCAGCTCTTTTTATTTCTTTTTTAATGCTGCCTTGTATATTTGTAAGCCACTTTCATTTGTTTTGCAAAGCATTTATTGTCTATTCGTCACTGGCAAACTGCATGTAACGTATAAATCATTTCCTTGTATCAATCAAGTAGAATAAAAATTGGAGGAAACTAAAAAGTTTTAATATGTAGGATTTCTTTGTGATGCATATTCACTAAAGGAAAATGAATTTCCGTTTAAATATAAAACAAATTAGGAAAAAGAAAACACCTATAGTTCTACTATCTGAAGATAACTGGTTTTAAATCCTTCTAGATATTATCTTGTGATTCTATGTGTTATTTCACACTGAGAAATATTTCTTTTCAGGGTTTTTTGTTTGTTTACTGAGTTTTTCCTCTTAATAGAAGAGACATATCCCTCAAAGGGGATTCTTTTTAAAACATTTTATTCCTAAGCATCTTTCTTGAAAAGAAATTGATCTCTAATGAATTAGATTTGAGTACAGTGAGCGATTCCAGGTTTTAAATAGTTTGTAAATTTTCAGTTTCTATACTATCATCCACTCATGATTTTTTAATTAAAGTGTTTTAATTCCTTTCTATGTTCAGCTGTTAATGCTGAGATCCATATTTAGTTTTATAAGCTTCTCCCTGTTTGTTTGTTTGTTTGTTTTGCCTCATGAAATTTTTTTTCTGTTGGTCATGGAAATATAGGAGTAGAATATTAATACATTTCAGTTTAGTTCTGTAATGTCAGAAATTTTTCCAAAAAAAAAAAAAATTGAAAGATGGACTAGAGCTTTTCTTTGTGAATAGAAACTGGATGCCACAGTAGGGGGGAAAAAAAAACTGCTCCCCAACCCTACTTTTTTCTCCATTCTCCTTGAGATTTTAAGCCTTAGATATTTAGTGTACACATATAAACAGATTCATAAAGTACATAAGATACTCTCACAAGGAATAGAAATGTTAATGCTTTGTGTCATTATGCATATGTTTAAATCTCATTATCCTTTTCAAACATACAAAAATGCTGTTATTGGACAGACTGCACTTGTGAAAAATGACTGTTACGTGAGACTTTAAAAGTGTCCCTTAGCTTGTAAAGAAGCCCTAGTGGAGTCTTAAAACTACTCCTCGATCTCCGGCCAAGGTGGAGGGTAGGTAGACATGCTTCACCTCCTTGCCCAAGAATAAGAAGGATAAAAACCAATCTAAAAACAAAAAATAACCAGAACTGCCAGAAAACTGAACTGTGTGGAAGTCCAACAACAGAGGAATTAAAGAGGAAACATTCATCCAGACGGTAAGGAGGGGTAGAGACAGGCAACAGGGCTGCAGCCAGTGGAATGGGCGGACCCACATTCACATGCAGTGGATAAAAACTGGGAGCGGCAACTGGGGAATAAGTAATCCCACCCCAGGCCAGATTGCACAGCCCAGGATTCCAGCACTGGGAAAATAAAGCCTCATAACCTCTGGCTATAAAAACCAGTGAGGGTTGCAGCTGTGGAAGAAACTGCCAGTCTCTCAGGAGAGTCCATTTAAAGGGCCCACAGGGTTCTAGAATATACACAAACCACCCACTTGGGTAATCAGCACAAGAGCATCAGCTAGAAGTAAAGAGAGTCGCAAACAAGTGGACCTAAAGAGGGCCACACCAAGACATATCATAATTAAAATGCTAAAGCTTAAAGATAAGGAGAGAATCTTAAAAACAGCAAGAGGAAAGGAGAGGGTTACCTACAAAGGAGTTCCCATAAGACTATCAGCTGATTTCTCAAAAGAAACTTTGCAGGCAAGATACGACTGGCAAGAAGTGTTCAAAGTGATGAAAAGCAAGGACCTACATCCAAGTACACTCTATCCAGAAAAGCTATCATTTAGAATGGAAGGGCAGAAAAAATGCTTTCCAGACAAGATAAAACTAAAGGAGTTCATCATCACGAAGCCCTTATATGAAATGTTAAAAGGACTTATCTAAGAAAAAGATGATTAAAACTATGAACAGTAAAATTACTACAAACTCACAACTATCACAACTGAACCTAAAAAAAAAAAAAGCCCAAGCAAACAGCTAGAACAGGAACAGAATCATAGAAATGGAAATCAGATGGAGGATTCTCAGCAAGGAGGAGGAGGCAGGAGAATGGGGGGAAAGGTACAGGGAATAAGAAACGTAAATGGTAGGTACAAAATAGGGGGAGGATAGGAATAGTGTAGGAAATAGAGAAGCCAAAGAACTTACATGTATGACCCATGGACATGAACTAAGGGAGGCAATTGTTGGAGGGAATGGGGGCACTGGACAGAGGGGGGCAAAGGGGAAAAAATGGGACAACTGTAATAACATAATCGATATACTTAATTAAAAACTCCTTAGATGTCTTGATGATATCTCTATTCCCTCTCTGCTTCAAGCACTTTAATTATTTTTAATTTCATTTTTCAGGCAAAATAAGATAATTGTGAATTAAAAAGGTCTAGGAACATATTGACAAATTTTTAATTAAATTTCATTAATATGTCACTTTTTTGTTATTAATGTGATTTGATTAAAAACTTAATGTGATAAAAATCAGTAAACATATATATGCATGTATTATAAACATTTTTTTCATTGTCGTTCAAGTACGATTGTCTCCATTTTCATCCCGCGGCACCCATCCCCGCCTCCCACTCTCGAACCTACCCCCTTTGGCTTTATCCATGTGACCTTTATACATGTTCCTTGATGACCCTTCCACCCCCTCTTCCCTTCCCTCCTCCCCTCTGGGTACTGTCAGTTTGTTCTTTATTTCAATATCTTTGGTTATATTTTGCTTCCTTGTTTTGTTGATTAGGTTCCACTTGTAGGTGACATCATATGGTATTTCTCTTTCACCACCTAGCTTACTTCACTTAGCATAATGCTCTCCATTTTAAACAACTGAAAAACACAGTGTTAGTGTTGATAGTAGTTGCCTTTGAGAGTCCCTGGAAAAGGAAAAAGAGGCCTCAATTTCTGTACTATTTTAATATTCTAATGTGTATTATTATCTATATTTTAGTTTTTAAATGTCCACAGATTATCTGGGCACTTGAATTTTTCATTTTGAGGTTTTCTTATTTAAATAAAATACAAAATGTAGTGTAAAGGCCTACTCTGAAATTGCTATTTCTTGCCTCTAGTACAGCTAAGCTAATGCTACTACTCTAAAGGCATAACATTGAAAAAAAACTAAATGCTTATCGACAGTGGTGAAAAAATTGTATTATATTCATAAAATGAACTACATCTACATGTATCTACATGAGTAGATCTCAAATACATATACTTAAATGAAAATAAAGTAAAAAAAAATAGAGACTTCTGGCCAAGATGGAGGTGTAGGTGGACACACTGTGCCTCCGCTCACAACCAAAGAGGAAAAACAACAAGTTAAAAAGCAAAACAAACAACCAGAACGGACAGAGAATTGAACCAAGTGGAAGTCCAACAGCCAAGAAGTTAGAGAGGACACGTTCATCCAGATAGGTGGGCGGGGCGGAGCCAGCAGAGAGTTCGCACAGTGATATGGCAGTTTGCCTGGAGAGACTCACTTCGGGCGCGCTTGGCAAGACGTGGCCGGAGCACTCAGTGAAGCCCTCAGTCAGCGCACCCGGAGAAGCCCGTGGCAACCAGCAAGGCCGAGACTGGTGGACCAGGCAGTCCCTCTTTCACGCACAGATAGACTGGGAGAAGGAGCTGGGGAGCGGAGCAGGCCATGCAGCCCACCATCGCGTGGTGGGGGGGGCAGGGCAGGGAAGAGCCTCAGACCACCTGTTGAAAGTACCTGACGGGGGTGAGGCGGCAGCAAGAGCGGCTCCCAGCCTCACAGAAGAGCTTATTGGGAGGGTTGTGAATGGGAGCCAGCCGTAAACAGCAAGCGCCATTGCTCCCTCCCAGGCCACGTCCCCAAAGGAAGTGTCACAACACAGTGACATAGGTTTCCCCGCACTGGTGAACACCTAAGGCTCTGCCCCTTCAAGTAACAGGCGCACCGAGGGAAAAAAAAAATGGCCCAAATGAAAGAACAGAACAGAGCTCCAGAAAAATTACAACTAAGGGATGGGGAGATAGCCAACCTATCAGATGCACGGTTCAAAACACTGGTGATCAGGATGCTCACAAAATTAGAAGAAAGTTGGACGCAAATAAATGAAGAAATGAAGGATACACTAAAGAAAATGAGGGGAAACGTGCAGGGAACCAATAGGGAAGAGAAGGAAAGTGGGACTCAAATCAACGGTGTGGACCGGAAGGAAGAAACAAAAATTCAATAAAATGAGGAGAGGCTTAGGAACCTCCAAGACATCTGTAACCGGCCCAACATCTGGATCATAGGTATGCTAGAAGGAGAAGAGGAAGAACAAGAAATTGAACATTTATTTGAACAGATTATGAAGGAGAATTTCCCCAATCTGGCAAAGGAAATAGACTTCCTGGAAGTCCAGGAAGCTCAGAGAGTCCCAAAGAAGTGGGACCCAAAGAGGAGCACACCAAGGCACATCATAATTACATTACCCAAGATTAAAAATAAGGAGAGAATCTTAGAAGCTGCAAGAGAAAAGGAGACAGTTACCTACAAAGGAATTCCCATAAGACTGTCTGCTCATTTCTCAAAGGAGACTTTTCAAGCAAGAAAGGGCTGGAAAGAACTATACCAAATCATGAAAGGCAAGGACCTACATCCAAGATTACTCTATCCGGCAAAACTTACATTTAGAATGGAAGGGCAGATAAAGTGCTTCTCAGATAAGGTCAAGTTCAAGGAGTTCATCATCATACAGCCTTTATTATATGAAATGTTAAAGGGATTTATATAAGGTATGGAGGGATATCAACAGGGGAGTGGGAGGGGGATAGAGGAGGAAAAAGTACAGAGGAAAAGTAGCGTAAACGGTAGATAGAAAACAGACGGGGGAGGTTAAGAGTAGTATAGGAAATGTAGAAGCCGAAGAACTTATGTGTATGACCCATGGACAAAAACTAAAGGGGAGTGAATGAGGGGGGGGGTTGGTGTGGGCAGAGGGGAATAAAGGGGGGGAAATGGGACAACTGTAATAGCATAATCAATAAAACACATTTAAGAAAATAAAGTAAAAAAAGAAAAAGGGCATAACATTGGCACCCTTACTAGAGGCAAACAAGAAGTTAACTGATCGACTCAATGGCATTTCAACAAAATGTAAGTTTAACAATTGGTAGATATACCCAGGGAGGTTAGACAACACATTTCTAAAGCAGCAAAAATTAAAATACTTGATATTTATCACATACTTACTAAGGACTCTAAGCACTTTACAAATATTAATTTACTTAAACTATACAGCAATTGTATTTTTTTCTATTAGGCAAATAATTTTTAAAATTTTATTACATATTAGATACAGGACTGTGTATGTGTGATTCTAGTTTACAGGTGAAGAAACTGAGTTTTAGGAGACTAAGTATTTACAAATAGTACAACTACTGAACGACAGGATGAGGGATTCAGCCACAGGTCTGTGTGTCCCACAACCATCATCATTTCGCTCACTCCACCGTGTCGTCTGTACAGTGCTTTCTGTGGGAAAGGCAATGCAATGCAACACTGCACTGCAAGATTTTAAAAAATGGAAACTTTGGAACTTGTCAAATTTTGTTTCCCACCATTTGTGGACCTATGTCATACAAAATATGCATGTAACTTATATATTAGTGACTAGGCCCGTTGTTTTAATAAGTTTCCTTCAAGTTAATGCCATTTGTTATTGATTCCATAAGTAAATGAAGTATACTTTTTTATAAGATGCAAGCAAATTCTCTTAAATATTTTCTCTTGCAATAATGATTTGCTTTTTGAAAAATAAAAATTGGTGACATTCACAAATTCCTCAAAATGAGTAGAATTGGTTTTTAAGCTTATAATACATAGAATCCTTAGTTAGAACTACCGTCCTTAAAATCATGTTCATCAGTGTAGTCAGCTTTAGCAAAGTAAGTATAAATCACTGTGCACTTCCTGTGTAGCTGTGAGTTGCTTCTAAGTCAGTACAACTTAGAATTGGCCTGCATAGTGGGGCCAATAGCTCCTGTGTTCAAACATGGAATGGATTACCTGAGGGAAAGGGAGGGTGTGTCTCCTATAGATTGAATTCAGACAGACCTGGACCAGTCTTGTGGGAAGTACTCAGGGGGGTTCTAACTTACAACACTGGATTAAAAAATCTTTTAAGTTCTTCCAACTCATAGATTCTATGATTCACTATCCCTAATTAAATTGGGAAGCTAAATAAGCAGTTATTCTTCTGCCTTACACCAGTAACCATTTGTTCCTTTATCAGCCAGTGTCAAAAGCATATTTTAATAGAACTCCAATGAAAGTAGCTGAGATTGTTTTTTCTATTGTAAGAGATGTTAGTATCATTGCATTGTGTATTACACAATCATGTTTAGAATTGATCTTTCTCTTTAGAGTAGTGCTAGGTGTGCGTATTTGCAGACAGAACAGCTTCATCTATATTGAATGTGTCTTTGAAAGGGTATCTGTAGAATGGGTTTCGTATGTTAAAAATTCATCCTGTGTAATTGAAACCTCAACAGCAGCTGCTGCTTCTCTGCCCAAGATTAACCAATAAGGTCTCCAAAGTACCAGAGGCATTAAAAAGAACATAAATTTTAAGACTCTCAAAGTTTAAGACTTTAAATTTTTTGTGCCTCTCCTTCCATTTTCCAAACAATTATATGCTATCATTTTCTTTTTGTATTTTTCTTAGTTTTTACAAATAAGTTCACAGTATTGGTCATGGAGTTCTAAGGGTGCAGTTCCACTCTGTACGATGATCTCCTTTTACTTCATTAAAGAGCTCTTAGTTTTCGAGTATAGTAAAGTTTCCGTCATGACATCTCAGAACTGTTATTAGTACAACAGTGGTGTTAGGTTTTAGAGTTTCTTAGTCTTGGTCCCATATTCTTTCGGTGTATTATGAAGTAGCTTCACAGCCATTTCATTTGCTTTCAGCAACTTTAATGGAGGTGCAGGAAAAATTTTTTAAATATACCCAATATGCATAGAAAATGCCAAGATCTGTGACTCTTCATATTCATCTTAAACAGTTTCACACGATTAACCTTGATCTGTTAAGCATTTGTGATACTTTGTGAAAGCCCATCTGGATAGAAATCCCCAAACCCCACCTATAGCTAGCTCTTTCAGATGCACCTGCAAAGTAGGTTGCATCGCTGGTTGAGAATCATGCCGTCAGGACGCAGTGGGGAAGAGCTGCCCTTGAGGCGAGGAACAGGCAGGTGAGATGCTGGCAGTTCTAGTGTAACCAAGCATTCACTCATTTAACAAACACTGTTCAGCCCTTTTATGGTAAACACTAGGTAGGGAGTCAGAAATATAAAGGTGAGGAAGGCTCAATACCTACTTTCAAGGAAGTCACAGTTGATTGGGAAAACACTCAAGTGAAGAGTGACTTGTGTCCTGTGAGAGCCACTCAAGAGAGAGCGAAGATGAGGATTACTGCCTTCTGCCCTGGAGGAGCGTCAGGGACAACCAACCCAAGGCTTTCTAGGGGTTTTCCAGGTGAACAACAGAGGAGAAACACTTCAAGCAGAGTTTTAAGAGGGCGTGGTGCATTTTGGAAATTGCAAATAGCTTAGTGACAGAAATTAAGGACTAAGTGAAGTGTGGTGAGGCTAAACAGGAGAGAAGAGTTGAGGGGATAATAGAAAAAAAAATTAAACCAGATTCTATCATGGTCAGATTCATAATTTAGAAAGACCCTTTTTGGTTTTCTAAAAGTGATAAATTGAAAGGCAGTGAAACCGAAGGCAGAAAGACCCCTGGGCACAGCTAGAGGAATCTGCACAATGAACAATGAGGGCTTACGTTGTCACACTGAGAATGAAGGGGGACATGAGAGATATTTAGGTGGCAAAACTGATGGACTCTGAGTGTCAGAGATTCATTGAGTGAGTTGTAAGCCTTCCCCCAGTCAGTTGGTGGTCTGGGGGGATAACATGTAAACTATCACCTTGTCACACAATGTTACATTCAAAGCTACATTCACAGTAGGGTTATCTCATCCTGTAAGTCTTTCTTGTGAGAAAGAAATACAAAGGTTTTTTTTTTTTTCTCCCTTTGGGAAAATTTCCAACTGGAAGAGTTTCAGTCCCAGTGATTTTCGATGTGGATAATTAGAAAAAGAAAGGACTTATGGTTTAAAAATACTTAAATGCAGATGGCAGAAAAAGAGAAATTTTTGCAATGAAACTTGAAGATGAGATAAAGGAAATGCAGGCCCCAGAGCTGTGGTCTGGCAGCTTCTGTGCAGAGTCATCAAGCCAGAGATGTGAAGCAAGCTGACGACATCTGCTCGGATGGAGGGCCACCGAGCAGCAGCACTAGACTGCGCAGTGCCCTACTGGATGTTGGGTATCAGATTTGACAAGTGTCAGCCAAGAATAATAGCAAGTTCCCCAAATCTTTTCCCATCTCATCATCCAAATTACTCTTTATTGTGCTCACTTCGGCAGTACATATACTAAAATTGGAACGATACAGAGAAGATTAGCATGGCCCCTGTGCAAATTACTCTTTATTTCTGTGGCCTTGACACAGCTTAGGTGGCAGAGCTGCACAAGTCTAAGTTATAAAGTGGAAGCCACGTGTCTAAATGCAGAACCAAGAACAGAAAGGAACAACAGACACATTCTCATTTATCAGCAATATGTGAGACTACAGGGGAGGGAGATTCCGAAGTTTCTAGTAGATAAGGGAGGTTAACTGGGAATAGTAATACCCATCCATTATTACTAATTTAAGTGTTTAAAAGATATTTTCTATTTTAATTTAGTGTGCTGGGTTTTAAAATTTTTATTTTAAGTAAAAATATGAGGGGTTTCCTAGATTCACTTGTGACCTTGATCTCTAAAACTTTAATTCTCTATCAGGTCATAAATTTGAAAATTGCCAATTATATAGAACTCTATCTCAAGAATGCAAATTTACCATGGTATCCCAGAAGAACAAGAGATCATTCTTCCCAGAAAGAAATATGGGAGAGGGGTGCAAAGGAAAGTGATGTTTGAATTGGGCTTTAAGAATGAGGATTTCATGAAAGACGCAATAGCAGAAAGGAATTCTAGATAGAGGTGATGGCCTCATGGAAGCATGACCATGCATAGCATGTTCAGGACTAGCAAGGAGCCGTCTGAGGTGGCAAAGCCATAAATTGGCTGTAGTGTGAGAGGAAGGGGTAAGAGCCACAGGTGGAAATATTTGTCTGGGTTTTTCTCTTCAGGCCCCAGTAAACTCTGCTGGACAATCCACCTTAATTGGTAGTAGAGGTTAATTTTAAAAATGAGTGAGGCCTGCTAAAATTGGAGTTGTTCTTTTTCTTCTCAAAAATGGTAACAATTGGTGAGTTTTTGAGAGTTGATGGAACTACCCTGAAGGGTTCCATTATTCCCGTGAAAATTAGTACTTCTTGTGGTAAGGAAATGTTTTAGGAATTGCTGATAATAGGTATGTCAACAACTTCCAATTACATAGTGCCCCTAGAAAGATCTAAATCTTTTTCATGTGTTTCTTTCATACTCCAGAAATAGTACTGGCAAATGTTCAGAGAAAGCAGAAATTTGCCAGAACATATTCTTTTAAACCCCAGCTCACCTCTTTATGGAAACAATCTTAGACAAATCCCTTGCATGTCTTTCAGACTATATTACTTGACTTTGGTGTCTATATGTATCATGTTATACATGCTTTAAAAAAAAACACTTTTTTTTCTTTTTGTAACTGTGCAAGAGCTTTAATTTGATCTGAGTCATGATTTCAATATTCACCATTCTCATGAAATGTTAAAATTTATACTTCCAGATTTGTGTTAATACTTCCACAAAGGATTAAGAAAACATCACAACATATGAACTAAAATACTTCATTGTTTTAAGAAGACATAATTCATGAATGACACTGAAGATAAAAAGTAGTGCTATTTATAGGCCTTAAATTTGTTCTCCTCCCCTGTAAAATTAAATCCAGACACCATTCCTGCTCGAACTTTAACAAAGTTAAACAAAACAAGTGACAGGATCTTAAAACCGTGGAAAATACCATTGTTGTTTCAATCCAATCAGGTGTAACTACTTAAGTCTAGTTGGAGTTGGATGACATGTTTTAATAATGGAACATAAGATATTTTGCTAACTGGTTGTTAGTTTAGAGTTCTCCCCAAGTTAATGTTGATTATGCCTCAAATTCAAAGCTTGCTCATGTATCCAATTTTAGTGCGTCTCTTTTCCCTTGATTACTAACTTATTGAAGGGCAAAGAGTTAGTGACCATCAAATTTTTCCACAGCTTACTAGGAGGGCTTAGTAGTGGAAAATCAATCAGGGGCTTTGGTTTACTTGTGTTGGCCAGCCTGGAGCCCACTGGAAAAGTCTGGAAGCAACACTTCAGGTTACCAAGGAGCTGGATGAAGTCAGTTTGATTTTGCAACTCCAGAACACTTTGCAAATGTGACTTTCAGTTGTAAGTTGTGAGTGCCCATACATAGCGTCTTATGTGGCTCTAGAATGGATTCTATATGGGGTACCTGAACATCCTTCCCATACCCTGCCAACCAGCTAGTGCGTCTTTTATATGGAACCCAGGAAGTCTGTAATTTCTGTGACTATTTAGAATGAGTTGGCAAGTTCAGATTTAATGACCATCTCTGGCATTGTCAGCAAAAACTAGATGCTGGGTAAAGTTACTTTTTCTCAAATGGGTGAAGTGCATTTTTTTTTAGCATCTGTATGCCATTTTTATGATTATTAAAGGACATATGAGATCAATTTTAGGCTACATTAAGCTATCAATCAAGGATCATTTTTATTAAGCAGTTCTTTGCCTGTTACGAAACATAGTTAAATTTCAAACTGTGTAACTATTGTCTTCAAAGAATGGGGTGTATTTAGAACTTATTATTAAACACTAATGAATAAAGCATGTCTTTCTTTTAGAGTACCTATTCAATTGGTAGGTATAGATATTTTTGTTTTGATTGTCTATTTTCACTTCAGAGCACCAAGGTAAGGCAAGGCTATTGAATCTACCACTGACACTCCCCTCTACCCGCTTCAGTGATCACCAGAGACTCCCCAAGCTCTAAGGAACCTTGCAGATCTTCCCCTTGATTTCACAAGGGAAGAAATTAACATTCAGAGACATAAGCCAACTTTTCCTCCTCAAAGTCTGCAGAGCTAGTTGCTAAAAAAACTAAAACTAGAACCCAGGTCTCCAGCATTCTATTGTACTATGTCTTTTATGCTAAAGGGAAATTAGGTATATCTCCCTACTTCATTTATCGCCTTAGATATTTGGAGACTTAATTCTCCTTTGGTGAACTGCTGAAAGCAAGCGAAAAATGGTTTATTTTCTAAGTAAGGAAAGACCCAGTTTATGAAATGTTTTCAAGATCTTTATTACACTTAATAGAGGGAACACAATAATAATAAATCCCCTTTCTCAGCACCCTTTCTACCTCATTTCCAGTAAAAACATGGAAGTAAATGGGTGACCAATCAGAATAGTTTAAAATGTATTTTTGGTGATAGATACAAAAGTACCTACTTCCTACTAAGAGATTTCTGTCAGATGGTGTCAAAGAATTTCAATGTAAATTTCTTTCCTTTTTTTGTTAATCATAAATATTCCAAAGGGCCAAAGAGCATATTCCACCAGAATGCTTGAATCTGTTATTTTACGCAAAAAAAGGTCTAAGCTTTACATGGTCTTATTAATCATATGGAAATATTGTGTCAGACTTTTCTTACTGAAAATAAAATGATTTCTAAATATAAATATGTACTTTTAATGATCATCAAATTCATTCCAAGCACGCATTTCAATTTATAGCTACATGTGCATTATTTTAAAAGAAATTGAATTCTGAATCATTGTTTGCCTTAACTTATCATGGAATAAGAAATTTATAATGAATTAAATGACAAATTGATGGTTCCTTTTTAAAGATTCAAAGAAAAGATAGTATGATTTAAAAATGAAGGCTTTATTCTCAAAAATTTATCTGTGATTTTATACTTTAGCATTGCCATATGTGTTTTGGAAAGTCACTTTATTTAAAAGTGATTTTAAATTAAAATGGAATCTGAGCACAAAATAATTCCATTAGAAATCAGATTAGGAGCTCCCTTGGTGAGTATAATAACCAAAGTAGCCCTGAGGGGTTTTCTGGGTGCTGGTGATGCTCGGTTTCTTTGGGTACTGGTTTTGAGTACTGGTGTGTTGAGGAATAAGTGACACATTTATGCGAATGTTTCTGTATATACTATTTCAATTGAAAGTAAAAAAAAAAATTAAGGTGCCAAAATAGAGTCTATGAAACATGTCCTCTACAACTTAGAAACACGTGACTGGTAGTATTGTGTACTATTTATTATTTGATTCCAAATTTAAAAGGATATACTAAAATTTGATAGATTATTTATTTTTTTTTTCCTAAATCTTTTCTAAGCTCTACTGGGAATTTGGATGTCAAATATATGTGTCATTAAGGTAAAAACAGAATAGTACTTTACCTTCTGAGTTTTTGAAATGTAGAATCGTTTTTTCTTAAAGTGCATTCTAAATAAACATGGCTTTATAGACTCTTTTAATAAAGTTAAAACAAATTCTAAGTAAACCATTCTTCAGGTTTATTTCTGTAGTTGATAATAGATGGCTCATTATGTTTTCCTATGACTGACACAAGAAGGAATGTTTACTTTTCAAATCATCCTCGACAGGTTGCCTCTGCCCGAGCAGGTGTTCATGGGCTACTGGACAATTGGCCAGTCAAGAAGTGGAATGCAAAAACTGTTGTGTCCAGCAGAAACTCATCATATAGACATAAAGGTTGATATTATTTCTTTATTAAAATATTGAATGTTTTTTTACTGTTCAAAAGAAAGAGTGGAAATATTCAGTGGTAGGTCAAGGAGGCGTATTTTTATTTATGATGCCCATTTCCAAGGAATGTATTGAGATTTCCAACTAACTTCCCAGGCACTTACCCTCGTAAACAATTTGCACAAACAAAATGGAAAGACAACACACTGAATGGGAGTACATATTCACCAATACATCTGTAAGGGGTTAATATCCGCCCCCCGCCAAAAAATATTGAATGTTACAGATTTTTATGTATCTTTACTGGATAAAATTCATCCAAGCTCAGAAATGTGTGGTTGTGATGTTATTTTAGAGTTGATTTAACATCTGCTCTAACTCTCGAGCCAGTCTGTCCTCTGAGGGAATCAGTGTAGGTAATTGGTAATGGTCAGTAGAATTCCTTAGAGCTAACCTGTATTTCAGGAGAATCAGGTATCTTGTCTGTTATCCGAGGACGGTTACTCCATGATACTCATCTTCGTGTAAAAAGGTAAGGAAAAGGAGTATCAGTCACTAGTTGCTCTGTGTATTTCAAGCAAAAGGATTTACTGTAGGGAATTAGATGCTTATAAAATCATTACGGAGGGCAGGAGGGACAAAAGTGTAGGGGCTACCACTGGACTTTGAGTTTCAAGATCAGTGTTTCTGTTGCTGCTTCCAGCCCTGTTGCTGAGAGCTACACAGTAGAAAGGGGTCGGCAAACTTTTTCTGCAGAAAATCAGGCAGTAAATATTTTAGGCTTTGTGGCCATACAGATTCTGTCACAACTATTCAACTCTGCCATGGTAACATAAAAGCAGCCTTAGACAATACACTAACAAATGCGTGTCTGTGTTCCAGTACAAAGCAGCCAGCGGGCCAGATTTGACCTGTGGGCCAGAGCGCATCAGCGCCTGCAGTCGAGCAGAGAATCTCACTGCTCACGTTTGTCAGAGACTCCGCGGTGACTGCCGCTGCAGGCAGTTGGCCTCTACCTTTCTGCCTTCCAGATCTCATGCAAGTGCATTTCATTGGCAGAACCTAAATCGCATCTGGAACCCTTGTTGCAAGGGAGTATAAGGAATGTAGTGTCTTAGTCTTCCTGCTCCTGAGACACAGACTAATCCCAAAGGGTGAGAGGGGCGTGGATGCCACAATAGTCAATATCTAAGCCAAACATATCTGATTAATTACGGACAGACTGTGAGGCATACAAATCATTGAAATTTTAGTTACATCTATATAATCCTTCCAGGACATCAGATCTAAGTACCCTGCACTAATATTAATCATATTATTAAATTTGTTCCTCTGCTTATATTCCTGTTTAGTAATATTTTTCCATGTGTGAAGTGTTCTGCCTTTTATACTTAACAGTAGTGGTTATCAGGAAGTTGTTTTTAAGTTCAATTCTCACTTTTTTATATTTTATTTCCAAGACCCAGCTTTAGCCATTACATTCTATATAATGATACAGTAATCACTCTTTACAACAGAATCATATCAGGCACTGGTTCATTGATTTACAAATTATTCTCCTGGTTTGGACTGCTCTGGGTCCCAATAATTGAAGTTCAAAAGTTGCTCTTGACTTAGAAAGAAATGAAATGAAAAATAGTATGGGATTTTACATATGGCGTATTTTATGAGTAAAAAGAAAATAAAGTGAAAAATTAAGTAAGCATATGTGGAAACATTTATAATGCAATTTTATGTTATTATTGTTGTTATAAGTACCAGGCCAATTGATAAAATAAGAGATACATCACGATATTACTTGAATTTAAATTCTGTATTTTGGAAGAACTATAGCTTTTCTACATTTTGGTAACTATCCAAATTTCTCAACTCAAATAACTACTTAATTATAGGGCCCAGCACTTATAAACATTCAGGAGTATCCAATAGAAAGATATGAAGGAAGATCTCAAACCTTTACTGAAGAATGTGCCTCCTGGAGGCTGCCACTGGATGAAATTAACATCATCTGTGACGTTGCTATATCACACGGTATGTCAGTTTATTCATTTGATTATTTTTCCTTTCTGCACTGATTTTTTAAAAAGTGGGATTCTACATATCAAGAAGTCCATAGAGTTTATGGCGTAGACTCCATAACTGCAGTTCTTGGATTGGATAGCAAATTAGGTATAATTTAAAACTCATTTCCTATAACGACCTAACAAAATACTGTTGTGGAATGC
The DNA here is from genome assembly GCA_004026765.1 of Micronycteris hirsuta. Taxonomy (NCBI): domain Eukaryota; kingdom Metazoa; phylum Chordata; class Mammalia; order Chiroptera; family Phyllostomidae; genus Micronycteris; species Micronycteris hirsuta. The sequence goes on along the minus strand of PVJI01013985.1, from coordinate 2,293 downwards.
ACATAAGCACTGCTAAGTTTGTATGCAGGTGTCTGTTTCTCATTACAATTGTAGCACAAAGTTAAACACACCCAGGCATGTGCTAAAAATAGAAGGGAAAAAGAAAAAGGAGAAACATTGGATTTTTTGGCTGGGATTCCAGTTTGATGATTGCATGAACCACGAAAGCAGGGCTGGAATAATTTGCAGTCATTAAACTTCTCATTGTAAAGAATGACAAAGAAAGGATGTGAACCTTTGGCGTCTACATTTCTGGACTGTTGCCATTACATACTGATTCATGCAATGTACCCTGGTACCTTTTGGCAGAAGTTTCTCAATTAGTGGCAATTATTAAAGTGATATAAACAAGTGAAAGCAGGGGTAAGGGAGAGAGTCACTAAAGGAAGATGGGGATTGTTCAAGCAAACATTCATATGCAAGTTTTGTTCTTTTAAGTTCTGTGGATATTGTTTATTCCTAAAACCAGCTATGTTGAATAAAAATACGTGCTTTAAAAATGTACAGGGTTTTTTGTGGGGGTTGGTTAACAGATTCATGCTCTTATTAGTAGAGAGTAAGTATTGATTTTTTGGATACGGTTTAAACTTTGGCCTTTGTCTCATATTTAGAAATTGAAACTAAGCATGCTGTGATCCTGTGCCCCATGGCCTGTGACAGGCTTCACTAACCAGGTGCAGCACTTTGCGCATTAAACCTTGTCACAATGTCACAGTTCTCACCAAACATTCCAGGCAGCTGCTGCCAGTTAGTCAGAACTGGCCTTTAAAGGATGAAACTCCTTTTCTGTCCCTTATATAATTTAACCCTTTATTTCAGTATTGTCCATATTTGCAAACTGAGTTTTTTGTTATTTGTTTTCTTTGTTTTTTACTTATTTTGTATTTGTAAGAGAAAAGAACATTTTCTTACATTGATATCAGATGATATAGCTATAACTATAGATATAGGTAAATATGTTTGAGCCAAAGACCAAACAGCACTTCATGCTTGCAAAGTGAGAGAACAGTTAATAAGCTTAACTACATTTGTGTTAATACTTTATTCCCTGGTAGCTTGTACTGTGTGCAAAAGTACTCAATAAATGTTGAATTGAATTGATTTGTGCTGGTAGTGGAACATTAAAAAGAGTCTTAAATTATAAATTATGTGGTTCTATCTGATATTTGGAACTGTAACAGAACACAGTCTCCTAAATAATGTCTTTTCCTGCAGTTTCCATTGACTTGCATTTCTTACCAATGTCAGCTATTTTATTTAAATTTTCTATATCTTTACATATAATATTTGGTCTTTGTAGACATGGCATACACACACAAACAATATACGTATACATATGCTCCAAATTTTCTAGGATAATTCCAAATGTTACATCTCGTCACACGAGGTCTGTCCAGAAAAATTACAGCCATTCTTAATATAACAAGGACAGTTTGCAAGACATTGATGTTACCTGGAAGCCAAGGAGAGTGGACTGGCATGCGCATGCGTGAACAGTAACAACTTCCCAGTACTAGTCAGGGGGTGGTAGACACCACACAGTGTACTATGTGTACTGTGTGGCCATTCAAAATGAATGAGAGGACTTCTGGCCAAGATGGACGTGCAGATAGATACACTTTGCCTCCTTACACAACCAAAAGAAGGACAACCATAAATTTAAAAACAAAAAATCACCAGAACTGCCAGAAAATCAAACTGTATGGAAGTCCAACAATGAAGGATTTAAAGAAGAAACATTCATCCAGACCAGTAGGAGGAGTGGAGACAGGCAGCCAGGGTGGAGAGGATATCCATCAAGGTGGCAGCTGGCAGACTGGAGAGGGTGAAGAGGAGGCTGGCAGACCAGGTGAGGCAGTTGCTGGTAGAGCAGGCAGTCCCATGTTTGGGTGCATATAAACCAGGAGGAACAACTGGGGAACCAGACAGACCACGCAATCCAGGGTTCCAGCGTGGGGGAAAATAAAGCCTCAAAACCTCTGAATGAAAAAAACCTGTGAGGGTTGAGGCGGCAGGAAAAACTCCTAGCCTCACAGGAGAGTTTCTTGGAGGAGACACACAGGGTCCTAAACAGTACACAAACCTAACCACCCAGAATCAGCACCAGAAGGGCCCAGTTTGCTTGTGGGTACTGGGAGAAGTGACTGAAAGCCAGCAGAGAGCTGAGCAAGTGACATTGTTCCCTCTCGGACCCTTCCCACACATAGAGAGGCACAAGCAGCAAAGTGGGTTGCCCACCATGATGAATACTTAAGGCTCCGCCCCTTGCAACATAATAGGTGCACTGAGACAA
>PVJI01013984.1:0-45828 GCA_004026765.1 Micronycteris hirsuta | reverse complement strand
ACCAGGTTAAAGCAATATTCAGAGATCAGCAAGCCAGAATTTTTTAAGATACACCTTTGCCAAATTCCTATTAGAGAATTCCCATCCCACAGACATGATCCACACTTGCTCACACAGGAATCACACGGAGCTGTGCTCAAAACGTGTAAATTCTCAGGACTGCGTGTTTACACGCGTGTGGAAATCACTGCCACACTTCATCTTAGAGGCATAATAAAAATTATTTCTTATGTAGATATCTTGTCTGCTTTGCTGCTAAATCGCTTACATGCCAGAGGGTTAAAGTGTGGAGAGTAGTAGAACAGGTAGGCCTTTAACTAGGTTTCATCACCTTGCCCCTTCTTAGCATTTCTGAAAAACATAAAGAGCCTACATGGGAAGTCAGACACCATGGGAAAACAGTCAGGCTGTGTGCATAAACTGCTCCTTTCTGAACAAGAGGCAAATGTGTTTCAAAATCGCACCTTCATTTCAAAGAATTGGGGAGTTGGCAAGCCCTGTGGTAGAGGAGTCCCCAACTATCCAAACTACCTGCCCTAAGCTACTGCCTTCCTTGCTTTTTGCATTCTGTCTTCTCCCCAAGAATAACAACCCAAATCACTGAAAGTATCACCGTCTTTTCAGCACCTACTATGAGGCAGGCAGTGGCACTGTGCAAGACATTTTCAGACATTTAATCTCAAATTAATTTGCACAGCACCTTTGTTATAGGTAGTCTGAAATTTTGCAAAAAATTGAATAGGCTAGAAACATCTTAGAAGGCTTTCACTGGGTTTATTTAATCCCTTGATGTATTATACCAAAGGCTGAAGATTTCCCAGTGCTATTCCAACTACACTTGGTGAAAGATACAGATATGGAGTTCAGAGAAGTTGGCTAGAGCTTAAAAGTTCATACAGCCATGAAGAACAGAAATGGCAATGGCCTGTCCAGGATTCCAGGATATGACTTAGCCAGAGAAGCATGCCGCTTCCTTGGGTTATTACAGAGCTCCCAAGGAGATGTAGTTCCCCAACATGAAACACAATCCCAGAAAACCATAATTTGTGATATCAATTCCTGACAATGGCATACCACTTTACATTTTGTAAGAAAAAATATATCCCTAGAAGATGGAGGCGAGATAGGTAGGAGCTGAGTCCACTCCCCACTGTGCACGGGTGAAACACCTAGCTGATCTTCTGAGAAACAGACCAAGCAGCTGACAGTACCCCAGCATATATGAAGATTGAAGACCTAAACTGTACAGGACATAGAAAAATCAGCCAGTAAGGAGAGAGCTTCAGGACCAAAAAAAGGTCCCTGGGACCAGCGCAGGGGACTAGGGCAGCAGCAGCCCTAGGCTGGGTGCCAGCTGAGTCTGTGGCAGGGTTCTTGGGAGAGAGCCAGGTCAACGACTCCCTCCCCTGCCAAACAAGTTTGGAACAGCACTGGGAGAGACCTGGTTGCTTAAAGCCACAGAGAGAGGAAAAGGAAGAAGTGGTAAACCCACGGGGGCCGTGAGCACCCACGGAGACTGTGTGTGCTGGCTGGGGAGAGTTGAGAGTTTGGCCATGCCTGGCCCCAACCCGATAGTCCCTGGTCTGGTTGGAAAATTGGGCTGAGTGACAGGCCAGGCCCTTGAATGGAGTGGCAGGCTTGAATAGGAGCAATTTTTCAAAAAGAAAAAGTAAAGAAAGCAACACACAGCAGCTCTTTGGAGAACTCTCCTGCAGTAGCAGAACAGACCTGTTACCCACCCAGTCTCGGGGTGCCCCTGAGGCAGCTAGAAGGGTCCCACACTCACAACTGTAGCTCCGGGGAGAGGGCGCACCAAGGAACCCAGAGAGAGTGAGCACTGAGGAAGACGCTGGGCACAAGTCTGCAGCCTAGGGTCTGTGCACACCCACTGAGGGGCCGGTGGCTGATCATCCTGCCACATACATGGGCCTAGGATTGAGTGCGCCTGACCCCTGTGCCCCCAAGGAAACAGCAGAGGAGGCCTGCACCAGCATCCACAGTAACAGCCAGGCAGCCACTGGTGGAACCCCTGTTCTGTAATCAGGGAGTCAGCAATCCCCAGAAGGACTTGGCACGCTGGGGGAGCTGAACTAGCCTGAGGGGGCGCTGGGAGCCCCTAGCATCTGGGACTGCAGGGAGCAAGAGGGTGGTGTGTGAACTGCCCCTTATTGGTGCACCTCAAGTACAGCGCTGCTGGTGGACTGTAGGCCTAGGCTGGGCAAAAAGGAGCACTGGGGGGCTGGGCCAGAGGCAGGTCTGGTGCGGCTAGGGAGGGGAGAGAGGAGAAACCAATTCCCCCCTCAGCCTGCTGCAGACAGGAAGTTCAGCACAACTGGCTTAGCCAGTTTGAGCCAGCAGGAGGTTTTTTTGTTGTTGTTATTGGATTTTTTTTGTTGTTGTTGTTCTTTCTTTTTAAATAATTCCCACAAGTGAGACAATAAAACCAGAAACTGTGAAAAGACCAGAGTTGGACCCAAACAGGGGTCACTCCAACAACTGAGACAGTGAGACAAAATTTCACTTTGCTACTCCAGAGGACTTGCAACATATTGTATATTTGTTTTTTATTTTCATTATTGTTACATCTTTTGTTTTAATAGTATTTTTGTATTTCTCTTCTTTCTGTTTAGTCTTCTTCACTTGATCTGTTGAATTGCATTGACTGGTTTCCCTTATTCTCTCATTCATAGTGTACTTTTAACTTACTGTCTTTCACTTCACTTGGGTTCCATTTCACAAGTGAAGGTCCTATTACTCTAGGTCCTATACTTCCCACCACTCCAGGTCCTATACTTCCTAATCTTGTTTTCCAGATCACATGGAGTCTGCCATATGATTGTTGCTCCATTAGCATTGCAAATAATTACTGTTCCATACAATTGTAAATACTATACAGCACACCCACCTCCTAGGTCTTAGCCCACTCCACTGTTTCCTGAACTGTACTACTGTTGTGGTTAACTCTATTTTCTCACACACCACACCTATTTTCTGTCCTTTACTCTCACTTTACCTCATAATCTGACTTCCCACAAGCTCACAGCTTTCTAGGTCTAACTCACAATCCTCCCCACCTGCCAACAAGAGTCTCACCTACTTCTCACCCTTTCTTAAAAGTGACTAGTCGGGTCAAATATCCCAGTTAATACAATACTTATCCAAAGAATCTCCTATCTCTTCTCTAAGGGTTGGTGCATTAAATATCATAGAATACATTCCTGCTGTCTTAAACCATTGTGCCTTCCCCCTCCAACTGATAACAAAAAAGAGTAGGAAGAAGCCGTGAACACCAGGCTACAAGCTGGAAGAGAAAACCCAAAAACAAAGGAACGACGAACAGATAACAACAGAAGAAGGTGAAGGAGGGAGTGGAACCCAAACTAACCTCAAACCAGGACTGACCTGGAAATACAACCAATTGGTGGAGAAACTACCCACAACAAACAACTGAACAAGAGTGAGAGAGAAGCCTCAAAACCTTGTTCACACAGAAGAATCAGCTTCAACACTACCTGTGTACACCTGCACAACAGAATACAAGGCGTGGTGGATGGAGTGACCCTCAGTAAACCAGCTGGAGAAAAGGACCCACAAAAGAAAGACCCAACAACAATCAAAACCCAAAGACATACAGAGAGCCAACATAAATGACAGTCCAAGACCAGTGAGCTCAGGAGATTAAGGAGACTGCACCACTGAATCTCACAGGAATTCTACCATAGAAGTTCATACCATAAGCACAGGGAATCAGAACAGATCAATTTAAGAAACAGAGGCAAACAAGAAGAGTCTCACAAACAATGGGAAGACAAAGAAACAATCCCCAAATAAAAGGAAAGGAGGAAGCTGCAGAAAGAATGATAACCAAACAGAGGCCAGTCAACTATCAGATATGGAGTTCAAAGCACCGGTTATAAGTAAGCTCAATGAGCTCACAGAGAATTACCAGAAACTACAGGAAAACTACAATGAATTCACTACAAACTATATCAACATGAAAAAGGAAATAGAAACCATCAACAAGGGCCATGAGGAAATGAAAAAGACAATTTCTGAAGTGAAGAACACAGTAGAAGGAATCAAAAGCAGGTTTGAGGAAGCAGAGGATCGGATCAGTGAGATGGAGGACAAGGTAGAAAAAATCACCCAGAAAGAGCAAGAAAAGGAAAAGAGGCTCAGAAAGAATGAAAAGAGGTTAAGGGAAATGCAGGGCAACTTGAAATGTAATAATATCCACATAATAGTGATACCAGAAGGAGAAGAAGAGCAAGGGATAGAAAACCTGGTGGAAAAAATGATGATGAAAAACTTCCCTAATCTGATGAGAGAAAAAGTCACACAAATCCAGGAAACACAGAGAGTCCCAATCAAGAGGAACCCAAAGAGGCCCACATCAAGACACATCACAATTAAAATGGCAAAATTCCAAGACAAAGAGAGACTCTTAAAGGCAGCAAGGAAGAAACAGGAAGTAACATACAAGGGAGCCCCGATAATGTTAGCAGCTGATTTCTCAATGGAAACACTCCAAGCCAGAAGAGAATGGCAAGAAATATTCCAAGTAATGAGAACCAGAGGCTGGCAACCAAGACTACTCTACCCAGCAAGGCTCTCAATCAAGATAGATGGCCAAATAAGGAGCTTCCCAGACAAAAGAAGTCTAAAAGAATACACCTCCACCAAACCAGCTCTGCAAGAGATGCTAAAGGGACTGATTTAAGGAAACGAAGGGAAAGAGAGAAAGAGAGGAACACAGGTACAAAAAAAATGGCAATGAATAAGTACCTATCAATAATAACTGTAAACATAAATTGATTAAGTGCTCTAATCAAAAGACATAGAATACCTGAATGGATAAGAAAGCATGACCCATACATATGATGCCCATAAGAGACCCACAGGACAAAAGACTTACACAGACTGAAAGTGAAGGGCTGGAAACAAGTTTTCCAAGCAAATGGACAGGTAAAAAGAGCTGGGGTATCAATACTCATATCAGACAAAATAGACTTCAGAAAAAGGGCCATAAAGAGAGACCCAGAAGATCATTTCATAATACTCAAGGGAAGAATCCACCAAGAAGATGTAAACATTGTAAATATATATTCACCCAACATAGAGCACCCAAATACATAAAGAAAATCTGGGAGGACTTCAAGAAAGATATCGACAGCAACACAATTATAGTAGGGGATTTTAACACCACACTCTCAAAAATGGACAGATCTTCCAAACAAAATATCAACAAAGATATTGAGGCATTGCCCTAGATAGAACGGATTTAACTGATTATATATATATATATATATATATATATATATATATATATATATATATATAAAGCCTTTCACCCCAAAGAAGCTAAATACACATCCTTTTCAAATGCTCATAGAACATTTTTGAAGATAGACCATATGATAGGACACAAAAAAAGCTTCCACAAATTCAAGAAAACTGAAATCATATCAAGTATTTTCTCTGACAACAAGGGACTGAAATTACAAACCAAACCCAAGGGAAAAAAACCCAAACACTCAAAATCATGGACATGGAACAGCATGATATTAAACAACCAATGGGTCAAAGGACAAGATCAGGAAAGAAATCAAAAAGTTTCTCGAAATAAATGAAAATGAACTCACAACAAGCCAAAACATGTAACACAGCAAAGGCAGTCCTGAGAGGGAAGTTCATAGGGATACAAGCCTACCTAAAAACGATAGAAACATTTCAAACGAACAACCTAACTCTACATCTACAAGAACTCGAGGAACATCAACAGACAGCCTAGAGAAAGTAGAAAGAAGGAAATAACCAAGATAGGAGAAGAATTAAATGACATAGAGAGTAAAAGCACAATTTTAAGGATCAATGAATCCAGGAGCTGGTTCTTTGAAAAGATAAACAAAATAGACAAGCCTTTAAGCAGGCTCATCAAGAAAAAAAGAGAGAGGACCCAAATAAACAAAATCAGAAATGAAAGAGGAGAGATTACAACTGATGCCACAGAAATACAAAGGATTATAAGAAACTACTATGAAGAAGGGTATGCCAATAAATTCGAAAACCTAGGTGAAGTGGACAAATTTCTAGAAAAATACAATCTTCCAAAACTGAATGAAGAAGAAGCAGAAGGCCTGAACTGGCCAATAACAGCAGACGAAATTGAAGCAGTAATCAAAAATTTCCCAACACACAAAAGCCCTGAACACAATGGTTTCACAGGAGAATTCTACAAAGCATTTAAGGAAGAACTAACTCCTATCCTTCACACACTATTCCAAAAAATCCAAAATGATGGAAGACTCCCAAACTCTTTTTATGATGCCAGCATCCTCTTAATCCCAAAACCAGACAAAGACACAACAAAGAAAGAAAACTTCAGGCCAAAATCACTGATGAACATAAACGCTAAAATCCTCAACAAAACATTGGCAAACCGCATCCAGCAATACATTAAAAAGATCATACACCGTGACCAAGTGGGATTCATCCCAGGGACGCAAGGATGGTACAATATTCACAAATCAATAAATGTAATACATCACATAAAAAAAGCAAAGACAAAAATCACATGATCATATCAATAGATGCAGAAATAGTATTTGATAAGGTACAGCACCCATTTATGATAAAAAACACTTAGCAAAGTGGGACCAGAAGGAGCATTCCTCAACATAATAAGGCCATATATGAGAGACCTACAGCCAACATCATACTCAATGGGGGAAAACTAAAATCCTTCCCACTAAGATCAGGAACAAGACAAGGTTAACAACCATCACCACTTCTATTCAACATAGTATTAGAAGTTTTAGCCACAGCAATCAGACAAGAAAAGGAAATAAAAGGCATCCAAATTGGAAAAGAGGAAACAAAACTGTCATTGTGTACAGATGACATGATAGTATACATAGAAAATCCGATAGACGCCACCAAAAAGCCACTCTACCTAATCAATAAATTTGGCAAAAGAGCGAAATACAAAGTCAATATCCAGACATCAAAGGCATTTTTGTGCCCAGCTGGTATAGCTCAGTGGATTGAGCGCGGGCCGGGAACCAGAGGGTCCCGGTTCGATTCCCAGTCGGGGCACATGCCTGGGTTGCGAGCCAGGACCCATACATTGCTCTTTCTCCCTCCCTTCTCCTCTCTCTGAAAATAAATAAATAAAAAATATTTTTTTTAAAAAAAGGCATTTTTGTATACCAACAATGAAACATCAGAAGCAGAAACCAGGAAAAAAAAATTCCATTTGATATAGAAACAAACAAAAAAAAACAATAAAATACCTAGGAATAAACATAACCAAGGAGGTAAAAGACCTGTACTCAAGAAACTGCACAACACGGAAGAAAGAAATCATGGAAGACACAAACAAAGGGAAACATATACCATGTTCATGGATCGGAAGAATCAACATCATCACAATGTCCATACTACCCAAAGCAATTTATAGATTCAATGCAATCCAGCAACGTACTAATGGCATATTTCACAGATATAGAACAAACACTTCAGAAATTTATATGGAACCATAAACGACGCTATCAGCTGCAATTTTGAGAAAGAAGAGCAAAGTAGGAGGGATCATAATACCTGATATCAAACTGTATTACAAGGCCACTGTAATCAAAACAGCCTGGTACTGGCATAAAAACAGACAGACAGACCAATCATACAGAATAGAGAGCCCAGAAATAAACCCAAGTCTCTATGGCCAATTAATTTTTGACAGAGGGAGCAGCAGCATAAAATGAAGTAAAAATAGCCTCTTCAACAAATGGTTTTGGGAAATCTGGACAACTACATGCAATGAAATGATACTTGAGCACCAACTTACACCATACACAAAAATAAATTCAAGGTGGATAAAAGACTTAAATACAAGTTTTGACACCATAAAAGTCCTAGAGGAAAACACGGTAGGAAAATCTCAGACATTCCATGCACCAACATCTTCACTGATATGTCTCCCAGAGCAAGGGACATAAAGGAAATAATAAAGAAATGGGACCTCATCAAAATAAAAAGCTTCTGCATGGCTAAAGAAAACAGTATTAAAATAAAAAGAGGACCAACCATATGGGAAAACATATTTGCCAATGATACCTCAGACAAGGGTTTGATCTCCAAAATATATAAATAACTCATACGACTCCACTCCAGGAAGACAAAATATCCAATTAAAAAATGGGCAAAAGACTTAAACAGACACTTCTCCAAGGAAGACATACAGAGGGCCCAGAGACATATGAAAAGATGCTCAGCATCACTAGCCATCAGAGAGATGCAAATTAAAACCACAATGAGATAACACCTCACACCAGTCAGAATGGCCATCATAAACAAAGCAATAGACAAGTGTTGGAGAGGATGTGGAGAAAAGGGAACCCTACTGCACTGTTGGTGAGAATGCAGACTAGTGCAGCCACTGTGGAAAACAGTATGGAATTTTCTCAGAAAACGAAATATGGAACTGCCTTTTGACTCAGTATTTCCACTGCTTGGATTATATCCTAAGAGCCCTGAAACACCAATCCAAAAAAACATATGCACCCAAATGTTCATAGCAGCACAATTTGCAATAGCCAAGTGCTGGAAGCAACCTAAGTGCCCATCTACAAATGAGTGGATCAAGAAACTATGGTACATTTACACAATGGAATTCTATGCAGCAGAGAGAAAGAAGTAGCTTATACCCTTTGCAGCAGCATGGAGGGAACTGGAGAGCATTATGCTAAGTGAAGTAGGCCAGGTGATGAGGAACAAATACCATATGATCTCACCTATAACTGGAACATAATCAACAAAACCAAAAAGCAAGAAAAACATAGCCAGAGACATTGAAATTAACAACAGTCTGACAGTGGCCAGAGGGGAGGGGGGAGGGGACAATGGGGAGAAGAGTTTTCAGGAAGCACTGTAGAGGACACATGGACAGAACCAAGGAGGAGGAGGGAGGCAGGGATGGGAGGTGGGGTTGGAGGGGGTGGGAGGAGGGGAGGGGAGAGGATTCAGACAACAGCAATTAAAAAACAATAAAGTAATTATTTAAAAAAAAAGAACAATCTAACAATAGCCAGAGGGGAAGGGGGAGGGGACTATGGGGAGAAGGGTTTTCAGGAACCACTATAGAGGACACAGACAGGACCAAGGGGTAGGGTGGAAGAAGGGGAGGGAGGTGGGCTTGGAGAGGTGGGGGGAGAGGATGTAGACAGCTGTAATAGAACAACAATAAAGTAATTTTAAAAATGAGAAAAAATAAATATCCCTGTATGGTTTTATATCTTATAAATCTGAGGGAGATAAGACTAGAAAAGTATCCCAATTATGTAGGTGAAAAACATCTATGTAAAACATCTATCTTTAGAGTCATTAAGTGACTTGTCCAAAGTCATAAAGCTAGGAAGTTCATGAGCCAGGACTAAATTCCATAAATCCATGGAGTGAATGAGGAAAGCTAGTGCATGTGGTTGGTACACATGTTTTTCCTGTTCAATCAACTAATTAACACTAGTGATGGAAATATAAGGGATACAGTATCACTTAGTGGTATAAAACGGGTTTCATTATTTACTATGTGGCCTTGGACAGATCATTGATCAGCTCTATGTCTCAGTTTCTTCATCTATAAAGGTAAATAATAACAATTCCTAACTTCTAGAGTCATTGTAAGAACTCTCCTATAACATAACTCATATAGAGAATTTAGTGAGCTACTTGGCACACAGGAAGAATTCAGTACCTATAAACTATTCTTATATTTTAAAATACTCAACATGTGGCTCTTGCTTCCCAAGTACAAATAGAAAGTAGATGTTTTATGAGACTGTAGAGCCTGCCAAGGTTATTTTGTAATAGATGCTTTGATAAGGAGCAAATTTATTCATAACCATGAAGAACCCAAAGATGAAACATGCGATAACAAAGGGGACTGCAAATCTCAGAGGCCATAATTGGTAATAATCCCTTTCACATTGCCTATTGCCCCTAGGGCCACCAGAAAGCTGAGCAACACTGGGTAGCTGCCACTCTGCTGTGACTGCTTCCAGCTATGGCAAGAAGTGGCTTTGCCAGCCCCAACCCACACTCTGCCCGTGCCACACATGGGGCCCAGCATCTTTCAAGTGGGTCACCACCTTCACTCTCCCTAAACATATAAGTCAGTCAGACTCGCTTACCCCTATTGCCTCAGAGAGCAGGACGGTGAATAGAGATGGTACAATTGGAAAAGTGGGAGGAAAGAACAGGGTGGGGATGGGGATAGTACAGAACAGTGACAGAAGTGAATGAACTCTGCCTTCCTCTGGATACTGCCAGCTTAAAGGGGTAGTCAATTGTAAAGAATGCAAGGAGTAGTGATAGTACAACATTTTGATCAGGCTAAATGCCACTGAATTGTTAACTTTAAAGTGATTAATTGTATGTTATATGAGTTTTGCCTCAATATGAATAAGAACTCAGGGGGTTAGAGCACCATAGTCCCTGAAAGAATTTTATGCAGACTGTGCCCTGGTCTGGAGTTCAAAGAATCCCTCCTGCCCGGCTGGTGTAGCTCAGTGGATTGAGCGCAGGCTGGGAACCAGAGGGTCCCAGTTCGATTCCCAGTCGGGGCACATGCCTGGGTTGCGGACCAGGTCCCCAGTGAGGTCCCCAGTGAGGGCCATGTGAGAGGCAACCATACATTGCTCTTTCTCTCTCCCTTCTCCTCTCTCTGAAAATAAATAAACAAATAAAATCTTAAAAAAAAAAAAAAGAATCCCTCCTGGGCAATGAATGTATGCTTGTGTCTCTTTTGTCACCTGTCCTCTCAGTGATGCCTGCTCATGTGCTAGTGGTGGTTGTGTCTGTGTATGCATGCAGGTATGTGTGTCAGTGAGAGAGAGAGAGAGAGATTTTTCTCAGAGTAGCTCCTGTGATCCTTGATAACATGACTTTTCTCAAATAATAACAATAACATTCAGCCCTCATTAAGCTCCTACTATGAGCCCAGCTTTAATCCTTACAACAATCCCCAGAGGTAGGCATTATTACACCTATATTTACAGATGAGAGGATGGAGAGTCAAGTTCCAGGAGTTGCTACAGAGTCACTCAGTAAGTATAGTGGGCATGCTAAAACTCAAAACTAGATAGTGAAGCAAGATGGCTGTGCTTGCTGCATAGTGCTCACTGCTTCAGGCACCAAATACATACACTCTTCCAAGTGCCATGGAGACACAAGAATGGTATAAAGGACATGGTCCTCAAGGAAATAATAATGCATATTGGGGAGGGTCTACTGGAGGAGTGCAAAAGATAATTCTAAAAAACACTTGGCTGCTGACTAAGTCCACTGATAATTAGGAACTCAGAGAAGAACTGATAGTAATAATAACCACAAGTATGAAAATTCACATTGGATGAGCACTGTTCTGTGTCTGATGCATGCTTAACATGCCTGAACTTATTCCTTACAGCAATCCTAAACAACGCAACTTTTCAAAGGCTGCACAATTAGCAAGCAGGGGTAGACTGGATTTTTACTACTCTTTTTCTATGCATAGAAGAATCTCAATAAACACCCATCAAATGAGCAACTATCTTCTACCTATTGAGCACTTGCCAAACTCTTCATCTCATTTAATGCTCAGAACCCTATGAATTTAGTGCTGTTACTGGCCCCATTTTACAGATGAGGAACCTAAAGCTCAGAGATGCTAAATAACTTGCCCAAGTTCACATAGCTATTAAGTGGCAAAACTATGATCCAAAACCACCCAGTTCTACCAACTTCCAGCTTCTAGAACTTTCTCTGGGGCTGTATGCTCACTAGAGCTCAGCTGTCTCCTTCTGTGAATCTATGTCAGTAGGCCCTGATTTGGACCATAAACAAGGGAGAGAGAAAGAGCAGGCTATCCTCTGATTCAGTGCATGGAAAACATGATCACAGCATGCAGGCAGAGGGAAAGGGAGATACTATGGGGGAAGAGAGTGGGAAGACAGCTGGAAAATTCCAATACAGGCAGGACCTGTTCTCCATATGATCCCACCAGGGGAGAGGCATTTTGGCTCCTCTTACAGCAGAAGCAACAAACTCGAAGAATACCACAACCAGCACAAAATGGAATTTTCCTTGGAAATCTGTTTCTAATAAATGAGTCCCCACACTAGAGGGGACAGCCTGACTCAGAAAGAATTATGTTGCTCTCTGCAAGAGCCTCAACTCAGTGCCAATATTCACCCATCAAGAAGAGCTGAACTTCTGTGACCTGTATCATGAGTGTGCTTTTAAAGAAACTGCTTCATACCCCCCTCCATTTGCTGTAAGCCTTTGTTTACGCTTGTTCTATTGGATGCTCTGATCTGTGGATCAGAGTAACTCTCATAGGGCCAAATCATGTGGCTCACAGGGAGTGGCCATAGTCAAGGGGTCAAGATGCTGGGCTGTCAATCTATGCAGCTCCACATGCCTACACTTCACTTGGAAAAATTCTCCTACATTGCTGAGCCCAGAGTAGCTGGTTCCAAAACATTTGTTGATGGACTTACAGATTTATGGTAGGATAAGTCAGTCCTAGAACTTTTCTACTCCAAAGTGTGGCCTGTGGACCAGAGGCTTCGGTATCACCGGTGAGTCTATTAAAAATGGTGGCTCTCAGGCGCCCCTGCAGACTTTCTGAATCAGAAACTGAGTTTTAACCAGACCTCAAGGAGATTTGTTTGAGCATTAACATGGGAGAAGCACTGGTGTAGGACAACAGCTTTCACTGTCATCTATCTATAGTAGGTCCCCATTCTTTCTGTTTTCCTAAATCCAGTGGTTGCTACATTTGATTGTACATTATTTCATCTGCAGAGTTGGGGTTTTCTTATTTTTTAGGGAGATTTTTATTTGGAAATAATTTTAAAATAACAAAAAAGTTCTAAAAATACTACAAAGAACTCTTGTCAGCAGGTGAGCCCTCACCCAGTTTCACCAAATGTTAGCATTTTGCCATATTTGCTTTCTTCCTGCCTTTCTACCTTTCTATGTGTTCTTTTTCATCCTAGTCCATTTGAGTAAATTGCAGACATCATGTCCTACAATTCTAAATCCTTTAGCATGTATTTCCTGACAACAAGACTATCCGCTTATATAATCACAGTAATGTATTAAGTTCAGAAATTTGACATTGATACAATAATATCACCTTATATATAGTATATATTCAAATGCAATCAATTATCTCAATGATGTCCTTTATGACAATTTTTTTTTTCATCTGGAGAGCTATTAAAAAGTGCCAATGCTGTGACCCTAACCCCACACCAATCAAGATAGACTCTCTGAGGGAGAAGCCTGTGCATATGTATTTTTAGGTTCTCCAGGAGATTCTAATGTGTAGCCAAGGCTAAGAAACTCTGTGCTTTAGGCTTGTCTGTGAGCCGTGCATATTCTAGAGTTAGGAACTCTCTTCGGCAGAGTAAATCCAGGGTATAATTTGTGTAGGCCCCTTGTTTCCTTTAATCTGAATTCTGACATGGTTAACTGCCTATGAGGTTCCCTGGGCCTTTCCTCATTGCCTTCTGATGCCACCTCTCTAATGGAAACAAAACACTCATTTTTCATCCTGCTATTTTCTTTCTACAGCTGGTCAGCACAGTCCCTGTTTCTTTATATAAAATGAAGCACTGAATTGTATATGCTCTGTGCTATGTTTTCTATAAACCTACATCTAACAAATTGGCTGCATTATCTTGACTTGCAGAAGAAAAAAACAGATAGTGGGAGAAGAATACCAGGAATATAGCAAATCAATTAAGGTGAGGGCCAATTTTCTCTTTGGGCTGCCCACAAACTCTTTTTAGATTTTGACAATTGCTTTCTTGTAACTAGACTATTCTCAAATTCTCTTGGCTTGGAAAGCAAGCTGCTGAGGTGATCAGATGTAGCCATCTGGGCTGTGGTGGACAACAAGGTAATGTGCAGTTGGGGAGCGATCGAAAAACTAATCCCACAAACTGGCAAGGTTTTGCATTTCCTGAAAGAATTTGGGTCAATCTAACTGGTCAGTGTAACCACTTCAATGGATCTGTTTTGTCTCCATCTGGTAGCATATGAAGGGAAAGGCTGGCATGTCTAAGGGGAGCTGATCAAGGGATCATGATATTTAGTCCACTGGGTACAGAACTATTTCTTTCCCCAGCAATGAAGCAGTCATCACCCCTACAACCCCTTGCACCCAAACATCTGTTTTACTGCAGCCAAAGAAAGTCAGCTTTATTTCCAAGGCTCCTACAGAGGACGCTAATGCAGACTTTTATGTGTTGTGAATATATCCTGGAAGAAAGGTGAAAGTGCTTCAAAGCGCTTTGTAAATGCTGACAAATCAACTTGCTTTTGGTGTCTACTAATATTTCTTAATATTCGAGAGAACTAGCCTACTCAGAAGGATTGTTTTAACAAATGCATCTTTGCAGTTAGTCCATGACAAAATATTTGTGAATAGTTAGTGTTTTTCCATTTTGAAGGAACTCAGTAATAAGCCAAATGAGATCATTCCCTCTGGCCCAGGACTCAAAAACCTTTTGAATTGTATTCATCCTAACTAGAAACTAAGAATTCTCTAGTTATCGCCAAAGTCCAAATGGAGGGTACTTGTATTCCTACACAACCAGTATAAAATTCCTTAATTAAGACCCAGCATGCAATACCATTGCCATTTCTAACCATGTCTCATCAAAGAACTCCTTATCTTATTACAGATTTTGGTCCCTGCCAGTGAGACAGAATGCTCTTAAATTTAACAAGAATGTGTGAATTGCACACATCTCAAGTTTTCTTCCAAAGAAAGGCCAGCTTCAGGAAATGTTTTCATAGAACACAGTATTTCCCATAGCTTAATTCAAGCTAACAAAAGGACTGTCTTTCACATCAGAACTACAAAATATTGGCTAGTATTTGCTCCAACCATTAATTTTCATTTCCTTAGTATTTAATATATTAAATATAACATATGCATACATTTTACACATTTATACATTTAAAATATTTATAGATCTTTAATATTATATACATATTTAATATTTAAACACATATGCACACACATACTGTTAACCTGAAGTCAAGTTTATGCATAATAGTACAGTTCAGACATACACTGACTCACATTTCCTCACTCTCACCCTAATTCTTGTTTCATTGCTTTCAGTTCTTTTCCCATTGCCATAGTTAATATACAGTGGCCCCTTTACTCTTCCTTTCTCCTATCATCATGTTGCAATGTATCCTCCAAATACACATGTCCCCTGCCTTCAGAATAAACGTCCTAAATCCTTAGTTTAGCATTCAAGCCCCACTTACAACCTACTATTAAAGGTTACCTCCAACTCTCCCAGTCCTATACCTAGTGCTCCAGGCAAACCATCTCATTTGTTGTTACATATGAAGTCAGGTAGCCAAAAATGTTTTGGAAAGCTTGCTATATGACAGATACCATGTTGGTTACTTCATGTTATTATCTCATTTACTCTTTCCCATAACCCAATGAAGTACGCTATAGAAAGTACTCTCATTGTCCTAGTAGGGAAATAGAGGCCAATGTTAAATAACTTGTTCAAGGTCAGGCAGCTAGTAAGGTATGGAGTCAGGGTTGGAAGCCAAACAGCCCCATTCAGAGCCTGTGCTCTTCACCTAGGCTGCCTAAATATGTTTTCCGAAATTCGCCTTCCATTTTCATGCCTCCACATTTTTGTTTATGGAAATATGGAAAGAGTTCTCCTTCCTAGTCTATCATCTCTGCCTGCTGAAATCTTGCCCAGCTCAAATAGCACCTCCTTCATGAAGCCTCCCCTGACTTCCCAGCTAAAATTCACTCCTCCTGGCTCAGTGTTCTCACAGCGTTGGCTCTAGCACTTATACTAGTTTTTACTGGTGTAGTTACCTATATGTGTTTTCTCCTTTTACCTACCCTCATCCTTCCTTATAGGAAGCCAAAATCACTATTACTGTAATCCTGTAGTGCTGAAGCTAGTACAGTGCCAGTCAGCTGCATCATCAGGGATGTGGTAGAGGTGGTCAATGGAGTAGGTAATCTCTAAACTCACTTCCAACTTAATGATTTTACAATCCTGGGTGGCAGTTTCACCAAGGTCAGGGATGCACCCTCCACAGCACCAGGCAGAGTAACTGGCATGTCACTTTAGAACTGATGAGTTGGCAAAACTACACAATCTCTAAGGCACGTGTGGATGAATAAGTACTGGTTATACTCTTCTACCCAGTCTCTGTATATCTATTTGACACTGTCATGTGTACTTGAATATGACACTACTATGCAAGTGTGGCTTGAAAGTTGCAGTCCTTCTCATATTTCTTTCCTATGAAAACTATTCTTCTTTGTGCTGTTGATTATTCAAACACATATGGATGTCTACAGCACTTGGTGCTTTGCCTTTCAGTCAAGACCAGTGGTTTTCAAACTTGAGCAAGTATCAGAGTCACCTATAGGGCTTGTAAATACAGTGTTAGAAATTAATGCCCCAGTAAGTTCAGAGTAAGACCTGAGAACTGGTACTTCTCATAGGTTCCTGGGTGATGTTGATGCTGCAGGTCCCTGGGCCACACTGAGAACCACTATCCAGACAATGGCTTCACTGACAAGGAGGCACCTTCTCTCTAACTGTTTTCTGCTGAATTGAGGGGGGCTGGTGGGCTTGGGACAGCTGGAAGAGCACTGAGTTTTAGTGATGCCGCAGACTGAAGATCAAGGTTCTGCTATAGCTGCTGGCTCTAGATAGCTGGGCAGCCTTGGGTAAGTCTCAGCACTGCTTTGGGTCTCTAGCTTCCTCACAGGCACAAAGATTGGGTGAAGTTGGTGATTGCTACTCTCGGAATTTCTAGAATTTAGAACTGGTCTGTTGCTCTTGTTTTAGCTCAGTCTTTCAAGTTGGGAAGCCAGATATCCCTACAATACCTCCTCAAGCATCTCAGGTGCCCACTCCTGTCCACCATCACTCCAAGCTGGAGTGGCCCACTTGCTTGGGAAGATCTCTCTTTACAGCCATACCTATGTGTTTAGCACAGAGAACAACATTGGCACCCTCCAGCTTGGAGACCCAAGTCTGCCATTTTAAGGCATGTCTTGAGTGTGCTATTTAAAAGGCGAAGGGTTTTCAGGAGCATCTATAAAGGACACATGTTCAAAACCAAGGGCAAGTGAGATCAGGGATAGAGGTGGGGATGGCGGGGGTAGGGGGGAGTGGTGGTGGGAAAATGGAGACAACTGTGCTTGAACAACAACAAAAAAATATTAAGGCACAAATTTAAAAAAATAAACTAAAAAAAGACACTACAGCCCTGGCTGGTGTAGCTCAGTGGATTGAGCATGGGCTGGGAACCAAAGGGTCGCCGGTTCGATTCCCAGTCAGGGCACATGCCTGGGTTGCAGGCCAGGTCCCCAGTGGGGCCCACGTGAGAGGCAACCACACATTGATGTTTCTCTCCCTCTCTCTCTCCTTTCCCTTCTGTCTAAAAATAAATAAATAAATAATCTTTAAAAATAAAAATAAAAAATAAAAAAATACACTACAGCTCAGAGAGGAGGACACAATCTTAGAGTCAGTCTCCTGCATGTAAATATTAGTTCTAACCACTTACTGTGTAACCTTGGGTAAGGAAGTTGACATCACTTACTTTATTTTTTAAGATTTTATTTATTTATTTATTTTTAGAGAGAGAGAAAGGGAGGGAGAAAGAGAAGGAGAGAAACATCGATGTGTGGTTGCCTTTCATGCACCCCCTAATAGGGACTTGGCCTGCAACCCAGGCATATGCCCTGACTGGGAATCAAACCAGCAACCCTTTGGTTTGCAGGCATCCAGCACTCAACCCACTGAACCATACCAGCTGGGGCAACTTACTTAACTTTAAAGTGGAGGGAGAATCAGTGCCTACTTCATGGAGTCGTTATGATGAATAAATGAGATAATGCATGCAAGGCATTTACCACAGTGCCTAGAACATAGAAAATGCTAAAAAATGGTAGTTGTTGTTTCTAAAAAGAGGGTAATGGCCCCTCTATAACATGTAACAAGTAGGGAACCAGAGACCACTATGGATGTAGATCTACTTTCTTTATACCTTTCAATAGTACATAATAATAATAACAATAACTCGCACATATGCAATATTTTACCCTTTCAGAATACTATGCACTAAATGCTCTCATCCAATCTTTATAACACTATATGGACAATGCCAGCACACTTGTGGGCCTCTGGATGAATTGAGAGGTTGCAAAAATGCCATTGCTGTCTACTGGTCGCCAGTGCTGTAGGCCGGCTTTCTACATGTGGATTTCTACTTCTGGACAGTTGGAACAAGAAACATTCTGGGCCTTGGCTGCCAGCCGAAGAACCTCCAAGAACCCTTCTCATTATTTGGCTTGTCTTTTGCAGCTCTGTATCAGGCTAGGGTCTGCTTCCTGTGCGGCATCATTGCCTGCATTTTGTTAAGTGTGTGCATTGCCAGAACCAAACATCCAAATGATGCTAATTGAGTGACTTGAGGACTTTTGATAATAAACATAAACCAAACCAAAAAGATATTCTAGATTTTCCATCAATTCCACTTATTAGTCCAAGAAAAATCAGCCTATCTCTCTCTGTTACAATTAAACTTCTCATTAAGGCAAAATCATGAAAATATCTTAGACTATGATATCACTGCCATACTGAGTATTAATTAGAGTTCAATGATTGGAGGGGAATAAAGCACAGGAGACTCAGAAACTTGGTGTGGTCCTTAATAAAATGTTTCCTTACCAGAAATTGGACAGGGATCCAAGACTTCAGCAATTTTACTGCCCTGCTCTTTTCTTCCCTCCACGTTTCTGTCATCTTTAACCCTTCTGGAAATAGAGGAAAATAGCAGGCCCTCTATTTGGTGTCTATTTTTTTATTTTTTACTTCCCTAATCCTTCTCTCGTGGCCAGTTTTTTTCCATTATCTTTAAGACCAAAGATGAGGCAAGTTGACCTTGCTTGCTCTGTTTTAGCCACACCAGGCTTCCTGCTGTTCCTTAAATTGGTAAGGCCTCAGAGCTTTTGACTTGTCTTTCCTTCTGATTAGTAAGATCCTTTGGGTTCTTGCTCCATCGCTTCAAAGTCTTCAAATGTCATTTGCTCAGTGAGGCCATCCTGATCATCCCATTTTAAAACTGCTCCTCTCCTCCTCCCTTTCCTACTTTATTTCTCTCCATAGCATCCATTGCCTTCTAATATACTACATCATTTCCTGATAGTTTTATTTATTCTTTCATATCCCCTCCACACTCTCTACCAGAAGATAAGCCCCAGGAAGTAAACACTATTTTTTGCTTTTCATTTTCAAATAATTTTATTAAATTTCTTATCTGGAGGATAGACAAAGATGATATTTATTTCTTTTGTAGTTCCTATCACAAAATCAAATATTTTTAGCTTATTTTTCTATACTACTACAAAAGCAGGTACCCATACAAATTCTTGGGTTACATTATAAATTCTTGTGATACATTATCATTGGGTCTAATTCACAGATGAGAAAACTGAGATTCAGGAAGTATAGCAGATACTGGCAATGCCTGAGCCACATACTTTTGGACTTTGTCATTTCTGTGCCTGCTAGCTTGCTTTCAAAGTGCATAAAATAATTTTAGACTTCACAGGGAAATTGTAAACATAGCACAGAGAGTTGCCATATACACTTCCCCCATCTTCCTCTACTAATAATTTATACAATAGTACAATGATTGAAACCAGGAAATTAACATTAATACAATACTTTAACTAATCTACAGATCTTATTCAAGTTTTCCCAGTTTTTCCACAATATCCTTTTTCTGTTCCAGAGTCTTATCCAGGATCTCATATTGTGTTTGTTGGCATGTATCCTTAGCTTCCTCTAATTTGTGACAGTTCATCAGTCATTGTCTTTCTGACCCTGAGAATCACAACTCTAAGCCAATTATTTTGTAGTTTCTTTCAATACAGATTTGTATGATGTTTTCTCATGGTTAGATTAAGGTTGTTCACTTTGAGCAGCAACACTGCAGAAATAAAGTTGTAGAGGCTGGGTTTTTTGATTGTTCATTGCTACATCCCCCATTGACTAGAACAGAGCCTAACACACAGGAGGGGCTCTGTACTTGTGAAGACACAAAGACCCAGACCATCAGGCACCTACGCTCCATTGTGGACATGGGAAATTTATGTTGTGTGTAATATCTCATTTGTTGGGAACCTCTTATAGCTTTGAGGAAGGAGAAGGTAAGATGATTGCATAAGGGTGAGGGTTCCCTATCACAAAGCTAAATGGTAAGAGGTGAAGAAACCCCAGTAGCATGTGGCCCAGTAAGAAAAAAAAAACAGTATAACAATTGGACAAAATGATAGTAAGATTTTTTTTACATCTACAAATAATACCCTCCCTACCCCTGCTGTACACTAAATGATTGTTTTTTTCCACAAATTCATATGCTGAAACCTCATCCTCAATGGGAGGGTATTTGCATGTGGAGTCTTTGGGTGATTAGTTCATGAGGGTGGGGCCCTTGTAAATAAGATTATTGCCCTTATAAAAAGAGGCCTTAGAGAGCTTCCTTGCCCTCTTCAACCATGTGAGGTTATAGTAAGAAAATGGACATCTACAACCAGGTAGCAGGTCTGACCAGACACTGAATCTGCCGGCACCTTGATCTTGAATTTTCTACCTTCAAGTACTGTGAAAAATAAATTTCTGTTGTTTATAAGCCACCCAGTCTACGGTTCTCAGTTATAGCAGCTCAAACGAACTAAGACATGACCCAAGTAAAACCCAATGCCTTACATATGTAAGTCAGTGAGTGGCTCAGACTATAAGCTCTGAAGTCAGACTGCCTGGATTCACAATCTAGCTCTGCCACTTACCAGCTAGGTGATGATGAACAAATTCCAATCTCTGTGCCTCATTTTTCTCATATGTAAAATGAGGATACTTGTAATATTAATCTCATAGGGTTTTTCTGAGGATTGCTAGAGATAATGCATGTGAGGAGCTTAGAGAAATATCTGAAATATAGTAAGCACTGAGTAGGCATTATTATGCAAATGTATATACTTTCCAGAACAAGATCCAATAGATCATCTCCTTAAATATTCAAAGCAACCCCTTAGGGGCACAGACTATTACTTTTATTGACTGAGGAAAATGAGGCTTAGACAAGTGAAAGCATTAATATAAACTCTCCTAGCTAATGAGTGAGAGAGCTGTAGTAAAATGTAGGTTATATGTTTCCTAGTCCAGTGCTGTTTCTGTACTGCCCTAGCCACATACCAGCAGTCACAGAATAAGAATTAGGACTTAGATTTACCTCTGAGAATCATATTTCTTCTTGGTTCTAGATAGGATCCAGGATACTGTCAACCTAGGATCTTACAATACAAGTGAGAGGAGAGAGTACTAAGATAGCTAAACAAGTATCCCTGGAACAATGGGTGTAAACTGACAGTGGGTAAAGCTGACAATCACAGGCAACTCCCACCTTATACAAATAGGACTTCCAGGATGGTTGTTTGGACTGTAGAAAGCATTTTTCAAGGCAACCATCCCTATAAACAGGGCTAAGTACCCAAGTCAAATGTACCCAGAGCAGTGAGCTGTTATAACCATGGAAACTAGTACACAGGTTTTACAGGGGCAGGGAAAGAGGAGAACAAGACAAGGCTGAAGAGGCAGTCAAGGGCTGGATTCTGCCAGGCCTTGATGGTCTAAGAAGAAAGTAGGATTTTATTCTAAGAGTGATGAGAAGCCACTGGAGGCTTTTAAGCCAAGGAATGATATTATCTCATTTACATTTTTAAAAGAGCACACTAATATTAACATAAGAAACCATGTACAGTGTGATTCTGTAATGAAATAGAACTGGGCTTAAATCTCAAACCTCGCCCTTCATAGCTTGAATCTTTTCTGTTCAGTGGAGACAATAATAGTATTCACCTCACAGTGGTGCAGTGAAGAATACAACAGACAATATGTGTAAAGTGCTTAGCTTAATTCCTTGCCCATAGTAGGTGCTCAGTATATTTTATCCGCAATTACTATTAGTGCCAATAGTCATCATCATAGTAGTAATAGTTGCAGCATTTAGTATTATAGTCACAACTTTGAGAAAATACACAGGTAATGGTCTAGATTAGGTATTAGGTCAATGCTGGTTGAAATGAACTTTTTGGACTTCTAAGAACTGACACAATGGTGGAGTCTTTAGATGCAAGGTAAGTAGAGGACAAGGTCAGTATGAGGTTGCTGCCAAATATGGGGCTTACCCTCTCTCTTCTTCCAAGGCCAGGACATGCTCTTGCCATTGGCTGTTTTCCTGCATAGAGCTGTGTCTTGGCACAGAGCAGGATAAGAGGAGAAGCATGGAAAAAGTTTTCCTTCCTCACTCTTTGTGTCACTTCTCAAAGTCCCAAAGGGATTATTCATTTAAAAGTTCTGGAGTGCTTCCTATGTGCTAGCCCAGTGTTGATCCATTTCATCTTTCCAGTAACAGTTGAGTCATAGGCACCATGGGGGAGCCTCATTGGGCCAATGCATCACCTTACACTGTGGGGATTGTGCAATGCAGCAACTGGGGCATGGGCTCTTAAACTATTGTTTAGCTTGGTCTGAGTTACACGAGGTTATTAATTACCCTCTAGCCAGCAGGAGAAGGCTGGGATGCCACTGTGACACATGTCTCATACATGCCCTATGCTGCCCACAGACCATACACAGAGAACGGTAATGATGCAAAGAAGTTTCTCTGTTGTCATACTCCTGAGCTCTGCAGTCTTATATGGCCATGCCCAGTTCTTACAGACCCCAAACAAATCTGCTCCCTGGAATGGATGACTACATAGATACAGCATGCCCTCTTGGCAAAGGGAGTTATGCCATGCCAACCCATACTTAGGCTGTCTTGCCCAGAGGTAAGTTCAGTGTACCAGGAGTATGGCAGGAATGACTGGGATTAAACCCAGGGTGCTGCTACCCAATTCACCTGCCACTTTATCCTGCTATTATTTCTTACTCAACTTTTTGGCATCTACTTTCATTTATCCCTTCATTCATTTGATCAGTCACTTATTCAACAACATGTATTGAGTGCCTACTCTGTGCTAGGCACTTTGGAAGGTGTTGGGAATGTATAAGACAAAGTCCTTGCCCTCAAAGGGCTTATATTCTAATATGGGAGGCCAAATCATTTCCATTAGAATATTATCTCTCCCTTCAAAAAAATTCATGAAATCCTCTAAACTCTAAGTACACCTCCAGATAGTACTCCTCCTGCTCCACTATTCTTCTCCTCTTTGTCCTAAAACCTTAATGCAGTTTTTATACTCATTGTCTTCAAATTATTTCCTCCCATTAGTCTCTCTTGAACTCACTCTAATTGCTGTTCTGATCAAGATCACTGGTGACCAACATATTATAAAAGCCAATGTTCATTTCTCTGTCCTCTTCTTTAGTTTTCCAGTGTTTTACCTAAGTGACCACTCTCTCTTCCTTTAATCACTTACTTCTCTTTGCTTCCAAGAAACCACATTTCATTGGTTTTCTTTCTTCTACTCTGGATTCTGCTTCTCACTCTGATTTACTTGTTGCACATCAATTCAATCTCTAACTTTGGAGTGATTTAGGGTTCAATCCATGGAACTCTACTCTTTTCCACCTGACCTTACACTCTAGGTGCTTCAGCCAGTCTCATGGCTCCCAAAGTTCTACCTCCAGGCAGGACCTCTCCTATGAACTTCAAGTTTGTATATTGACCTCTCTCCTTGATATTTCTCATTGAATTTCTAATAAGCATTTCAAACTTTTTGAGTTCAGAATTAAGCCCTTGATATTTTCCCCTAAAACCTGCTCTTCCAGCTGTCCTTTCCATCTAAGTTTAATGGCAACTCCATTCTTTTAGATGCTCAAGCCCAAAACAATGATGTCATCTTTAACTGCACTTTGTCTCATACCCAGAATGCAGTCTGTTAACAAATCCTATATATACTATCTCTCAAAATATATACAGATTCTGACCAGTTCTCACTCGTCCTCATATCACTATCATTTCTACCACCCTTCTCCAAGCCACTATCATCTCTAACCTGGATTATTATAATAGCCTCCTAGCTGGTTCTGCTGCTTTCACCATTTCCCCCTTCAGTTTATTCTCACATGAAAAATATGGAATGAGCCTATTTAAATCTAAGTCAGATAATATTATTCTATTCTAGAAATTCTTCAGTGATACCCTTTCTTACTCAGAGTAAAAGCCAAAGCTCTAAGAATAACCTTTAAGGCTCCACATTACCCTGCCCCTATTACTTGTGTGAATTTATCTCCTACCACTCTTCACTTTGTTATCAACTCTCCAGCCACCTTAGTCCCTTTGCTGTTCCTCAAACACAACAGATAGGATTCAGCCTCAGCACCTTTGCACTAACTCTTTTCTCCCTAAAATATTGTACATGCGGATGGCTGCAGATCCAGATCTCTTATTTCCTTCATGTCTTTACTGAAGATTCACCTTCCCAGACAACTCTAAAACTTTTCTCCCTGGGAAGATGGTGGCGAGATAGGTGGGAGCGGAGTCCACATCCCTCTGCCCACTGGTGAAACATGGAGCTGATCTTCTGAGGAACAGAGTGAACAGCCAACAGTGTGCCAGCATATATGAAGATTGGAGACCAAAATTTTATGGTACATTGAATGATTGGATGGTAAGGAGAGTGTGTTGGGACAATAAGGTCCCCGGGACCAGCGCGGGGGACTAGGGCGGGCAGCAGCCCCAGGCCCAGGGCCCACCGGGCCTGCTGCAAGATTCTTGGGAGAGAGCCAGGCTGGGCTGTGTGAGCAGCCAGGTGCTTGTTTGGACTAGTGGGCTTAAACAGGAAGAACTTTTTAAAAAGAAAAATAGAAGAAAGAGTCACTCCACGGCTGTTTGGGGAATTCTCCACAGCAGCCGTTAGCCTCCTACGCCCCTGCCCCCCCACAGTCCCAGGATTGGTGCATGCCCGGTGATCAGCAGCCCAGGTCGGCCTGCCAGCACACACTCCAGAAGAACTGGGAAGGTGCACAACCAGTGGCCCCCCGACCCGGTGAGGCTCCCCTAAGCCCAATCCAGGGGAATCGGGGACTGTGCACACCCAGTGATCTGTGGCCTGGCAGCAGCTCGCCCACACTCACTCGAGAAGCACCGGGGGTGGTGTAAACAGGTCTGTGGAGCTCATGTCCAGGACACCAGGAACAAAGTGCCTCCCACCCAGCCCTGCGCCTGGAGCTCTGCAGGGCCGACTGGCTCTGTAGGAGATAGGCGGAAGTGTCCTGAAGAGGGGAGCTGCAGTCCACGGAAAGACTTGACTCAGTGGGGAGCTAAACTACCCCGAAGGGGCGCTGAAATTCCCTAGCATCTAGGCCAGCAAAGAGCAAGAAGCTGGTGTGTGAGTTGCCCCTAATTGCTGCACCTCAAGGACAGCACAATTGGGGGATTAAAGGCCTAGGCTGCGCACAGAAGGGCACCTAGGAACTGGGCTGGAGGCTAGACAACAGCAAAGAGTGCATCTCAGGAAGGGAGAAAATACCTTGTCAGCCTGACACATCCAGGAAGACAAGAAGAATAGGCCTGACCAGTTTAAAGCCAGCAGAAGGCTTTTTTTTCTAATTTCTTCTTCCTTCCTGTCCATCTTTCTTTTTTTATTCTTTCTTCCTCCCTTTCCTGTATTAGTACTTGTTCCTTCCCTCTTTTATTTTTTTTAATTTTCTATTTTTATTATTATTATTTTTTAATTTAAAAAATTTTTAAATTTATTTTCTCCTTCTTTCTTTTTTATTCCTCCTTCCTTCCTTTCCTCCTTTCCTTTATTTTATTCCTTCTCCCTTCTATCCTCCCCCCTTTTTTCCCCACTCTTCTTTTCCCTCAGGTGAGACATTAAAAACCTGGATCTGTGAAAAGACCAGAGCAAGACCCAAGCAGAGGTCACCACAAAAAACAGAGACAGTGAGACAAATTTCACTTTCCTACCCCAGAGAACTTGCAACGTGGGAGCGGTGAACACAAGTACACTTGCTGGAAGAGGAAATCAACCAACAAAGGAACCACCAACAGAAAGCAACAGAAGAAGGTGAAGGAGGTAGTGGAACCCACACTAACCTCAATCCATGACCATCCTGGAAATACAACCAATTGGTGGAGAAATTACCCACAACAAAAAACTGAACAAGAGTGATAGAGAAGACTCAAAACCTTGTTCAAACAGAAGAATCAGCTTGAACACAACCTATCCACACCTGCACAACAGAATACAGGGTGTGGTGGATGTAGTGACCCTCATGTAAACAGCTAGAGAAAAGGACCCACGAAAGAAAGACCCAACAAGAATCAAAACCCAAAGACATACAGAGAGCCAACATAAATGACAGTCCAAGACCAGTGAGCTCAGGAGATTAAGGAGACTACACCACTGAAACTCACAGGTATTCTACCACAGAAGTTCATACCATAAACACAGATGTCAAAACACATCATTTTTAAAAACAGAGGCTAACTAAAAGAGTCTCACAAACAATGGGACGACAAAGAAACAATCCCCAAATGAAAAGAAAGGGGGAAACCCCAGAAAGAATGATAAATGAAACAGAGGTAAGCCAACTATCAAATACTGAGTTCAAAGCATTGGTCATCAGGAAGCTCAATGAGCTCACAGAGAATTACTAGAAACTACATGGAAACTACAATGAACTCACTGCAAACTATATCAACATGAAAAAGGAAAGAGAAACTCTCAACAAGGGCCAAGAGGATATGCAGAATACAATTTCTGAACTGAATAACACAGTAGAAGGAATCAAAAGCAGGCTTGAGGAAGCAGAGGATCGGATCAGTGAGCTGGAGGACAAGGTAGAAAAAATCACTCAGAAAGAGCAAGAAAAGGAAAAGAGGCTCAGAAAGAATGAAGAGGGATTAAGGAAAATGCAGGACAACATGAAACAAAATAATATTCATATAATAGTGATACCAGAAGGAGAAGAAAAGAGCAAGGGAAAGATATCCTGGTTGAAAAAATAAAGATGAAAACTTCCCTAATCTGATGAGCGAAAAAGTCAAACAAATCCAGGAAACACAGAGAGTCCCAATCAAGAGGAACCCAAAGAGGCCCACCTCAAGACACATCATAATTAAAATGGCTAAATTCCAAGACAAAGAGAGAATCTTAAAGGTAGCAAGGAAGAAAAAGGAAGTAACTTACAAGGGAGCCCAGATAAGGCTAGCAGCTGACTTATCAATGGAAATGCTCCAAGCCAGAAGAGAATGGCAAGAAATATTCCAAGTAATGAGAACCAGAGGCCTGCAACCAAGGCTACTTTACCCAAAAAGGATCTCAATCAAGATAGATGGCCAATAAGGAGCTTCCCAAACAAAAGAAGTCTAAAAGAATACACCTCTACCAAATCAGCTCTGCAAGAGATGCTAAAGGGACTGCTTTAAGGAAAGAAAGGAAAAGAGAAAGAGAGAGAGGAACACAGGTACAAAAAAAAGGGCAATGAATAAGTACGTATCAATAATAACTCTAAACATAAATGGATTAAATGTTACAACCTGAAGACATAGACTAGCTGAATGGATAAGAAAGCATGATCCACACATATGCTGCCTATAAGAGACTCACCTGAGGACAAAAGACCTACACAGACTGAAAGTGAAGGGCTGGAAACAAATTTTCCAAGCAAACAAACAGGAAAAAAAAAAGCAGGGGTAGCAATACTCATATCAGACAAAATAGACTTCAAAAAAAGGGCCATAAAGAGAGACCCAGAAGGACATTTCATAATACTCAAGGGAAGAATCCACGAACAACAACACATAAACATTGTAAATATATATGTACCCAACATAGGAGCACCCAAATACATAAAGAAAATCTTGGAGGACTTTAAGAAAGATATTGACAGCAACACAATTATAGTAGGGGATTTTAACAACCCACTGTCAAAAATGGACAGATCTTCCAAACAAAATATCAACAAAGATATTGTGGCATTGAACAATGCCCTAGATGAAATGGACTTAGCTGATATATATAGAGCCTTTCACCCCAAAGAAGCTAAATACACATTCTTTTCAAATGCATATGGAATATTTTCAAAGATAGACCATTTAATAGGAAACAAAAAAAGCCTCAACAAATTCAAGAAAATTGAAGTCATATCAAGTATTTTCTTTGACCACAAGGGACTGAAATTAGAAACCAAACCCACGGAAAAAAAACCCAAACACTCAAAATCATGGAGATGGAATAGCATGCTGTTAAGCAATAAATGTGTCAAGAATGAGATTAGAGAAGAAATCAAAAAGTTTCTCAAAACAAATGAAAATGAACACACAGCAAAACTTATGGAACACAGCAAAGGCAGTCCTCAGAAGGAAGTTCATAGCGATACAGGCCTACCTAAAAAAGACAGAACATTTCAAGCAAACAACCTAACCCTACATCTACAAGAACTAGAGGAACAACAACAAAGACAATTCAGAGCAATTAGAAGAAAGGGAATAACCAAGATCAGAGCAGAATTAAATGACATAGAGACTAAAAGCACAATTCTAAGGAACAATGAATCGAGAAGCTGGTTCTTTGAAAAGATAAACAAAATCGACAAGCCTTTAAGCAGACTCATCAAGGAAAAAGAGAGAGGAACCAAATAAACACAATCAGAAATGAAAGAGGAGAGATTACAACTGATGCCACAGAAATACAAAGGATTGTAAGAAATTACTACAAAGAACTGTATGCCAATAAATTTGAAAACCTAAGAGAAATGGACAAATTTCTAGAAAAGTATAATCTTCCAAAATTCAATGAAGAAGCAGAAGGCTTGAACTGACCAATAACAGTAGACAAAATTGAAACAGTAATAATAATAAAAAAAAAACTCCTGATACACAGAAGCCCTGGACACGATGGTTTCACAGGAGAATTCTACAAAGCATTTAAGGAAGAGCTAACCCCTATCCTTCACACACTATTCCAAAAAATCCAAAATGACGGAAGATTCCCAAACTCTTTTTATGAAGCCAGCATCATCCTGATCCCAAAACCAGACAAAGACACAACAAAGAAAGAAAACTTCAGGCCAATATCACTGATGAACATAAACGGTAAAATCCTCAACAAAATATTGGCAAATCGCATCCAGCAATACATTAAAAAGATCATACACCGTGACCAAGTGGGATTCACCCCAGGGATGCAAGGATGGTACAACATTCGCAAAACTATAAGCGTAATACATCACATAAACAAAAGCAAAGACAAAAATCACATGATCATATCAATAGGTGCAGAAAAAGCATTCGATAAGGTACAGCACCCATTTAAGATAAAAACACTTAACAAAGTGGGAATAGAGGGAGCATTTCTCAGCATAATAAAGGCCATATATGATAGTCCTACAGCCAACATCATACTCAATAGGCAAAAACTAAAATCTTTCCCACTAAGATCAGAAACAAGAAAATGTTGTCCACTATCACCACTTCTATTCAACATAGTACTGGAAGTTTTAGCCACAAAAATCAGACAAGAAAAGGGAATAAAAGGCATCCAAATTGGAAAGGAGGAAATAAAACTGTCATTGTTTGAAGATGACATGATAATGTACATAGAAAATCCTATAGACTCTGCCAAAAGCTACTCGACCTAATCAATGAATTTGGTAAAACAGTGGGATACAAAGTCAATATCCAGAAATCAAAGGCATTTTTATATACCAACAATGAAACATCAGAAGCAGAACTCAGGAAAAAAATCCCATTTGATATAGCAACAACAACAACAAAAAAAGAAATACCTAGGAATAAACCTCACCAAAGAGGTAAAAGACCTGTACTCAGGAAACTACACAACACTGAAGAAAGAAATCATGGAAGACACAAACAAATAGAAACATATACCATGCTCATGGATTGGAAGAATCAACATCATCAAAATGTCCATACTGCCCAAAGCAATTTACAGATTCAATGCAATTCCTATCAAAGTACCAATGGCATATTTCACGGGTATAGAACAAAGACTTCAAAAATTTATATGGAACTATAAATGGCCCCGAATATGTGCTGCAATTTTAAGAAAGAAGAGCAAAGTAGGAGGGATCATAATACCTGATATGAAACTGTACTATAAGGCCACTGTAGTCAAAACAGCCTGGTACTGGCATAAAAACAGACAGATAGACCAATGGAACAGAATAGAGAGCCCAGAAATAAATCTAAGTCTCTATGGCCAATTAATTTTCGACAAAGGGAGCAGCAGCATAAAGTGGAGTAAAAATAGCCTTTTCAACAAATGGTTTTGGGAAATCTGGACAGCTACATGCAAGAAAATGAAACTTGAGCACCAACTTACACCATACCAAAAATAAATTCAAGGTGGATAAAAGATTTAAATATAAGTTGTTGCACCATAAATGTCATAGAGGAAAACATCGGTAGGGAAGTCTGAGACATTCCATGCAGCGACATCTTCACTGATCTGTCCCCTAGAGCAAGGGACATAAAGGAAAGAATAAACAAATGGGACATCACCAAAATAAAAAGTTTCTGCATGGCTAAAGGAAACAGTATTAAAATAAAAAGAGAACCAACCGTATGGGAAAACATATTTGCCAATGATACTTCCGACAAGGGTTTGATCTCCAAAATGTATAAAGAACTCATACAACTCCACTCCAGGAAGACAAAAAACCCAATTAAAAATGGGTAAAAGACTTGAACAGACACTTCTCCAAGGAGGACATACAGAGGTCCCAGGGACGTATCAAAAGATGCTCTGCATCACTAGCCATCACAGAGATGCAAATTAAAACCACAATGAGATACCACCTCACACCAGTCAGAATGGCCATCATCAACAAAGCAACAGATAACTGTTGGAGGGGATGTGGAGAAAAGGGAACCCTACTGCACTGTTGGTGGGAATGCAGACTGGTGCAGCCATTGTGGAAAACAGTATGGCATTTCCTCAAAAAACGAAAAATGGAACTGCCTTTTGACCCAGCAATTCCACTGCTGGGATTGTACCCTAAGAACCCTGAAACACCAATCCAAAAGAACCTCTACACCCCAGTGTCCATAGCAGCACAATTTACAATAGCCAAGTGCTGGAAGCAACCTAAATGCCCATCAGCAAATGAATGGATTGAGAAAATATTGTACATTTACACAATGGAATTCTACACAGCAGAGAGAAAGAAGGAGCTTATACCCTTTGCAATAGCATGAATGAAACTGGAGAGCATTATGCTAAGTGAAGTAAGCTAGGCGGTGAAGGACAAATACCATATGGTCTCACCTTTAACTGGAACATAATCAACAAAAGCAAAAAGCAAGAAAAACGTAGCCAGAGACATTGAAATTAAGAACATTCTAACAATAGCCAGATGGGAGGGGGGAGGGGACTGTGGGGAGAAGGGTTTTCAAGAACTACTATAAAGGACACATAGACAAAACTAAGGGGGAGGGTGGAAGCAAGGGAGAGAAGTGGGTTTGCATGGGGTGAGTGGGAGGGGAGGATAGAAAATACAGACAACTCTAGTTGAAGAACAATAAAGTAATTAAAAACAAAACAAAAATGTTTTCTCCCTCCCCACCAAAAAATCGTATCTCCAACCTGTGCTTCATTTTTTCCTTAGCATTTATCATTAACTAACATATAATATATCTTAAGTCTGTGCAGGATGCCAGAACAAAATTCCACACACTGGGTGGCTTGAACACCTGAAATTTATTTCTTAAAGTTCAACGGGCTGGGAGGTCCACGATCAAGGTGCCAACAAGGTATATTTCATTATAAGGCTTCTTCTCTTGCCTTGTAAGTGGCTATCATCATGCTGTGTATTCATATGACCTTCTCTTGAGTGTGGAAATGGACAGGATAGAATGGGGGAGGGAAAGAAAACTCTCTGGTATCTCTTCTTCCATAGGGCACACACTAATCCAATCAGACCAGAGCCCAATCCTCAAGACCTCACCTAATCCTAATTACATCCCAAAGGCTCCAACTCCAAATACCGTCACTTAGGAGGTTAGAAATTTAACATATGAATCGGGGGCATACATATTAGTTCATACACTATATTTATATATTTACTAGTTTTTTTAAAGATTTTATTTGTCTTTAGAAAGAGGGGAAGGGAGGGAAAAAGAGAGGGAGAGAAACATCAATGTGTGGTTACCTCTCGCATGCCCCCTACTGGGGACCTGGCCTGCAACCAAGGCATGTGCCCTGACTGGGAATTGAACCAGCAACCTTTTGGTTCAAAGGCCAGCACTCAATCCACTGAGCCACACCAGCCAGGGTTATTTACTAATATTACTTATTGTCTGTCTTCTATACTAGAATGGAAGTTTCATAAAGGTTAGTATTTGTGTTTATTATGTTCATTATTTTAATCCCTGTTTTTCTGTTTCAAGCAGTACCTGCCACATGGTAAGGGTTCAACAAATATTTATGGAACAAATGAATAAAATAAGCAAAATAATTGCAGCTGTGATAAGTAGTAAGAAGGAAATAAACAAG
This sequence comes from Micronycteris hirsuta, assembly GCA_004026765.1. Classification (NCBI taxonomy): domain Eukaryota; kingdom Metazoa; phylum Chordata; class Mammalia; order Chiroptera; family Phyllostomidae; genus Micronycteris; species Micronycteris hirsuta. Next base: position 13,235 of record PVJI01013984.1, on the reverse strand, counting down.
GTGATACAGACACTGCCACCCTTGGCTACACATTACAATCACTGGAGTAGCATTTAAAAATATAGATAATTTGCCCTAGTCAAGTGGCTCAATTGTTGGAGCAATGTCCATACACCAAGAGGTTGAGGATTCAACCCCTGCTTGTGGTCCATGTGAGAGGCAGCCAATCAATGTTTCTCTCTCACATTGGTGTTTCTCTCTCTCTTTCTCTTCCTTCCTCTCTAAGATCAATGGACATATCCTCAGGTGAGGATTAAATTATTTTTAATAAAAATTAAAATACAGATAATCTGGGCCTCATTTCAGAGATTCTGATTTACATGATATAGAAGAGACCTGGTGATATGTTTTTTAAATGTTGTCTAGGTGATTCCTAATGTGAAGAAAAGGCTGAGAACTGATAGGTTCAAGGGTACCATGGGGATGGGATCCTGTTTGAGATAAGATATACAGGGAAGGCTTATATGAATAGTATGATTCCAAGGTAATATCATTTATGTGGAAATCTGAAGGACAAAAGGAAGCATGGGGAATTTAGGCCATTGATCAGATTTAATTTCTGGTCAGAGGCAGAATCAGAATGAAGGTACTGAAGCAGCAATGAGCTTGGTGTGTTATTACAACAGAAGGCTGGTGCTGGTGATGCAGAATGAGCAAGGGAAAGAATGGAAAAAAGACTAGTTTGGATAGAGATGCAGGCGCCAGATTATGCAGAGCCTTGTACACCATGGGAAGGAAATTGGACTTTACACATGAGATAGGGACCATTGGAGGGCTTCGAGGAGGAGAATGATGTGATCTGACTCACTGATTTTTAAAGATTGCTGTAGCTGCTGTGTGGATAACATGAGTGAAAACTGGGAAGCACTTAGGAAGCTGTTGTAATAGACTAAGAGGGAGGTGATGGTGGTCTGAATTAGGCTGGTGTCTATCAATCCATTTAGACAGCAGACACCCAAAAGTGGTATGCAAATCCATTCTGCTCAGATAAACACACTGTCAAAGCCATTGTTTGCTGGAAAACTTTCCAAGCTAAAATACTACAGATTGCTAATTCTGGAATCAGTGGCATAGTAGCTGAAGTACATATGCCATAACTTGCCCTAGAGACAAGACCCTGTTGATCGGTTAATGGGTTAATAGGAGAGATGCTAACTAGAAAACAATATAATGATGTAGGGGCTTAGAAATAGTGATAGCATCCTTCATTCATCTAAATTTTAAAGAGCCCAAATAATCGCCAGCACTGGGTCTTTTATGTTTACTAGCAGAGTGAAAGGGAGGGAAGGAGGAAGTGAGGAAAGGGAGAGAGACATTGTGCTCTAGTGTGCTTATAAATTAGAAGAAGAGATCAAGACATGAACACAAATAGAAATAACGCAATAGAAAATGAAGTAAGTATATGATGGGAGATATCAATACAATCAACAATAGCTATCATTTATTTAGCACTCAATTTACGCTGAGCACTGTGTTGGGTGTTTGACATATGAAGGGGGACCCAGAAATACCAGAATTATCATCTGGAGGGCGGGCCCCTTGTAGAACCTACTTCCCCCACTAAGTGAGTGTTATAGGAACCCATCTGTTCAGTGTATCAGCTGACATTGTTGTGAGAGTCTGTGTTCAGCTTCCGTGAATTTTTTTGAAGACTCTTTCACCCCATTTGCCCATATCACAATGGGTGATTTACAAGCACACCTGTCCACACCACACTGAGTGTTCAGCAATTTTTGGCCAAAAACAGCTTGACTCCCATGCCCCACCCACCCTATTCACCTGAGCTCACCCTGAGTGACTTTTTTTTGTTTCCCCAGATGAGAGAGCACTCAAAGGGAAATGTTTTGCCAATGTGGAAGAGGTAAAACAAAAAAAATGGCAGAAACACTAAAAGACATCAAAATCAACAAGTTCAAAACCTGTTTTGAACAGTGGAAAGTCTCGATAGGTGTATTGCATCAAATGGACAGTACTTTGAAGGTAACCAAAGTTTAAATATGTAAGGATAAATACACAGTTTTTTGTAAGTAAATTCTGGGTTTTTTCCTCTCAAATGTTCTCATTTAATCTTCAAAATTCTATGGAGCTAGTAATATGATCACCTGTGATGATCTTGATAAGTGCTTCATATAAGCCAGATACTGAGTTGTTTTGAAAGATCTTATATAGGCAAATCTTCATTCTACAGATGAGAATAAGTAGGACCAGGAAGAATAGGTGACTTAACTAAGATCACAGAGCTGGGCAGGTGCAACTTTGATATGCAGGTTTGACACTCAAGCCTGGGCTCTTAAAGTTTTCTGGAAGTTCAGAGTAGGAAGGTCCTACCTTGTTCTGGGAGGTGCATGTATGCAGGGAGGAAGCCCCAATGGAGGAGGAAAGGAGTAAATATGAGGAACGAGGGGCCTATTCAGGGCCCAACAATTGGCTCCACTTATCAAAGCTGAGGGTGTGTGATGGGAAATGGCAAGGCAGTTCTCCTTCCCCTTCTTGGCTCCTAACACTTCATCTGTGCATCCAGGGGCTGCATCTACCATCAAGTTCGTCTGTCACTCAGGGCTTAACCTTTGGGTACCTTGGTCCTCCGAAGGCTCCCGGAAGCTCAAACAGCCTTAATTCCACTCCATGGGATGACAAGCTATAGATTTTTAAAACTCAAACCATAATGAATAGGGAGTTGTCAGCCCCTTCTTTAGTTCTTTCTTCAGTGGAAGCTGCCCTTAAGCATTTATAACATTGACAAGATTTGAGAAGAACAAGGAATCCAGAGGAGTCAGCAACCAGCATCCACCACTACATCTCATCAAGCCAACAAAGAAAGGTCATCATGAATACTTGTAACAATAAAAATTTGCCAATGATCTAAATGTCCAGCAATGTGGGATTGATGAGATAAATTAGAGAACAACCACAGAAGAGAACACTATGTTGTTGTTTAAAAGGATGAGGTACAACAGAACTATATGTTCTGATAAGGAGAGATGTTTCCAAAAGGTTGTTAAGTGAAAAAAGCAGGTCACACAACAGTCTTGATAGTATAATTCCATTTAAATCACAGACTCATATCTATGTATGCATAAAACTGTCAACCACAGTTATCTGGTAGGTCGTTGTCACAGAATTACACTGGGACTGTCACTTTCTAATTTGTATGCTTTTGCATGCTGTTGACTTGTATAACAAGCCAATGTTACTTTTATAATTGGAAAAACTACAATAGTTTCCATTTTACAAGACAAAAGTTTCCATCGTAGATTATCCTTTATCTTTCCAGTCTTTTATAACCATAACATATCTTTGATTCAGCATACCTCTGAAATTGTCTCCTATAACTTTCTCATGCAAGAACTAAGATAAGATGGCAAAATATTAACCAGATTATAACACAAGTCAAATAGATTGACATTGATTAAAGAATTTTACTCAAAGCACAGGTAGCAACTAGCATAAAAATCTCCAGAGAGAGGCCACAGGGCTTTTGAATTTTTATTAATAACTTATATGCCATACAAGCTGTACTTACCACGTCTGGAGATGATTCAAAGCTGGCAGGGATATCAGATATATTGAAGAACAAAATAGAGATTCAAAATGAGTTCAGAAGGGCTGAAATACTGGGCTAAAAATAAAAAAGTAAAATTTATAAGGTAAAGAAAACATAACCTTAATTAAAAATGTAAAAGTCTGTATTATAAGGCCAGAATAAGGTAAGCATGGTTTGGCAACAGCTCACATAATAACAAACAATTAAAAAAGATCTAGGGATTTGAGTTGACCCAAAGGCATAATTTGAGCCAAATTTTAATGTAGCTAAATCTTCAGCTGCTAGAAACAGACTACAATTTTCACTTCTATTAATCAAAGTATGGTTTATAGATTCCAGAATACAACTGTCATACTGCAATCTGTGCTGTTCCCTCTGGGAGCCTCTTATTCATTTCTAGGCACCACATTTTAAGAGGATCACTGAAAAAGTGAAACACCTCCAGAGGAGAGCCATGAGATTGACAAAGGGATGCAAAACCATCCCATAACAGGAGTAGCTCTTGAAGGGACCAAAGACATGTGCCCTGAAAAAGAGAACCATCAGGAAACATATAAGATACCCACTTGCTTTCAAGTTTGAAAAGTGTTTTACTATAGAATGTATATACTTATTCTGGGTTGCTTAGGTGACAGAACTTGGGCTACTGCCACCCAATGGTGGCAAGTAGGCACATTTTCAGTAAAGCTGTTTATCAAAAGGCTTTCTGACCCTGAGAAAGTCTTTCAAGAAGCTGAGCAGGCTGGTGAAGCAGTGAGTATTTTAAGTCAAAAGTGGATGAACAGATAGCCAGTGGAGAATTACTTTAATTGTGTCCCTTTCATTTCTAAGACGTTGCATCTCTTTCTCCTATTCTCTGTACCATCAACTCTACTCTGGTGTCTCTTCTGAACCAATAATCCCTCTCCGCAACAGAGTGGTAAAGACAGATCTGTAGGAACTGCTGAGACTTCAGCTCTTATTTATAATTATCTAAAGTCTATGGAGGGGGAACCCATTACTTATATCAGGACCAAATGGCTTAGTCATATCATATGCCCCCTGGATAAGATCCTCCAGTGAGTTTCAATCTCACTCCCTATAAATGGAAGTCATCACAATGACTTACAAAATGCTACACTATTTGCCTTGTGATTTCTCTGACCTCTTATCCTGTTACCCTTTCCCTCATTCACTTCTCCTACTACACATGTGCTTCTTGGCTATTTCTTAAATGTCAGGTGTGCTCCTAACTCGGGGACTTTGTTCTTGCTGATCTCTCTGCCTAAAATGCTCTTCCCTGAGATGATACCTGCATGGCCCACTCCCTCACCTCCTTTACTGCTGGACTCAAAGATCACCTTCCCGGTAAAGTCTTCCCTGACCATCCTCTTAAAAATTGTTGGCCTTGAAGGTTGCAACTCTCCACACTACTCTGCATTTCACACCTCTTTATCAGCCCATCTTAAGGTTTTCCCCCATAGTACTTAATATCATGTAACTCAATATTTTCTATTTTCATTTTGTTTTCCTATCTCCTTCTGTTAGCCTACAAGTTCCTTAAATGCAGAGATCATGTCTGTCCTATTTTTTGTTGAATCTCATCCCTTGGAATATTGGCTAGCACATTTAATGAAGATGACCCAAAACTGGCAGGTATATCAAATATTCTAAAGAACAAAATTGAGATTCAAATGAGCTCAGACTGGATGGAGTACTAGGTGCTCTGTAAATGTTTAATGATATGTCCACTGTATCCCAAATCTATGCCCTTTTCTGCAGTCTTGATTTTCTCAACAAAAGCAATTTCAGATTTAAGAACTGGATCTCAATATGATAACAAGGAGTTGTGTCTCAATAGCTAGATTTGGGGTGGTTTTGTTTATGTTTCTCAATTTCCTCAATTTTTTGTTATGCAGTCATATTACATTAATGATTACCTGGACATAATCATTGTAGTAGGTAACATCTATTGAGTGGTTATCATTTGCCAGGCACTGTGATAGGCACTTTATTTTGATTAATTCACTTAGTCCTCACAATAGTCCTTTTTAGTTGTCACTACTGCTACTCTCATTTTAAAACCCAGAAAATCAAGAAACAGGGAAGCGATATGACTTGTTCATGGTAACACAACTAATACAAGGTAAATTCCAAAGCCTGTATTCTTACCCCCTGACTTCAGTGTAAGACAAAAATTGATGATGATAGCTAACAACTGTTTAGTACTAATCATGTATGAGGCACTGTTTTAAATGTTTAAAACACATCACCTCATCTAATGCTCAAAAGAACTATACTAAGGTAGGAATGGTATTAAGACCATTTTACAGCACAGGGTCCTCCTGTAATATAATGAATCGTACCCACTGTCCCACTTGGACTCTGCTTCAGTTTCATGAGAAGCATGCTTTGATTCTCTCTTCTGTGTTCTAGCTAAGTGAAGAAGCCCAAGAAGCAATCCTCTACAAATCTCTCCTTGAACCCTTCACTCCATGTACATCGAGCATCCAACACATGTAATTTCAGCCCTTACTTGTGCCATTGTCCCTATCTGAGGTGTCCTTCTTTTCTCTTTGCCAGCCCAATCCTACCAACTTTTTCTCAAAGCACAGCCCAAATGCAACTCCCTCCAGAAATCCTTCCATGATCAACTCTTGTCATCACAATCTCTCTCATCATAATCTAAACATTTTGTTCAGTCCTGGTCATCTCTGGTTTTGCAGTGCTGGCTCTCTTTCCACTCACATGTATTCCTTCTGGATGGCTCATGGAGGCAGCTAGCTCTTGAGAAGCTTGGCATACCCTGAATAAATGTTACATCAGCTTGAACATAGTAGGTCTTCAGTAATTATTTGTTGATTTCACAATGATTCTATACACTCAGAGTTGTAAAATGTTCTCTTTCAAAGTGCTCTCATACATATTATCTCATTTTGGTCTCGCAGCAGCCCTGAGAGGTAAGAAAGGCAAGCCTGCCCTGGCCGGCGTGGCTCAGTGGATTGAGTGCCAGCCTGTGAACCAAAGGGTCGCTGGCTCAATTCCCAGTTGGGGCGCATGTCTGTGTAGTGGGCTGGGTCCCGGTAGGAGGTGCTTAAAAGGCAACCACACATTGATGTTTCTCTCCCTCTCTTTCTCCCTCCCTTCCCCTCTCTCTAAAAATAAATAAATAAAATTTTAAAAAATTTAAAAAGAAAACTTATAAGGAAAGCAAACCTTATTTTTCATATTTTTATAGTTAAGGAAATTGAGGGCCAGGGAGGTAGAATAACATGTCTTAGGTCACACATCTGAGAATTAAGCCCAGTCCTCTGGACTTTAAATCCCAGACTATTTGCACTGGACCATACCAATTCCACCAAAGGCACTACTAGCTGGGAGAAATGCTAGTAACATTCCCATAAAGATCGTGTCATGATTCTATCACTCGAGTAAAAGCAATAAAGAGTGCCAGGGGGTAAAAACCACTGTTGAGATTGGGGAGGCAGGTAAATTCATACACTGTGGTGAGAAGTACCTGGGACTTATGAGATGGGTGGTGATGACTCTGTTATGTTCTTTGTGAGGAGGGCACTGGAGACTGAACTGAATCGCTGCCCTCTACACAAGATAGATTAGCTCAACCCTCAGCAGTAGGGTATATGTGAGAGAACACTCACAGACAAGAAAGCTGGGTTCAAGATCTAGTTCTGCTATGAGCTAACCACATGTTCATGGAGAAGATACTTAACCTCTCAGGGGCTGCACTTCCTCAATAGAAGAGATCAGTTAGGGCCTCTCACAGCCCCAGCATACCACAGATCTATGACAAAGATCACAAACTGGTGATGTGCAGACCAAATCTAGACCACAGGCCTATTTTCTTTGGCTCAAATAATGTTTAAATATTTTGATCTGGGACTTCCGAAAAGATGGCGGCATAGGGGAACGCGCCGTGCCTCCTTGCACAGCCAAACAAGGAAAAAACCAGAAATTTACCTAAACAAAACAGCCAGATCTGACAGAAAATCAAATTGAGAGGAAGTCCGACAACCAAGGAATTAAAGAAGATACATTCATCCAGTCTGGTGAGCTGGGAGGAGCAGGGTGGAGGGAGAGTGCTCAGGGTGGAGGGAGAGTGCTCGGGGACTCCACAGTGAGCTGGTGAGCAGACGGCAGGACCGCGGTTAGAGTGGCAGTTCCCGCAGGGCTGCAGCACACCCAGACAGGGGTGCCTGACCAAAGCGCGGCCAGCGCCCGGCTAATCTGGACCCAGTGGGGCCGAGACTGGTGGACCTGGAAGGTCCGCATTCTCATGCAGACAAAACGGGAGAGAAAACAGGGCGCAACCCATCGGCGTGGATTGAGAGCACCCATGGGGGTGGAGTCAGTGGCGAGAGGAACTCCCGGCCTCACAGGAGACTTCATTGGGGAGACCCACGGAGGATTGGAACTGCGAAGCCTGTTGGGGAGACCCACGGGAGATTGGAGCTGTTCAGCCCGTCCACCAACCCCGGAGCCTGTGCAGAGGGGTTCAAATTGCTTGCGGGAGGCAGTGTGGGTGCGCAGAGCGGAGCAGGCACCATTGTGCTCTCAGGTCCCGCCCCCACAGGCTACGTCACAGCACAGCTACCATGAGTTTCCCTGCTCTGGTGAACCCCAAGGCTCCACCCTCCTTACAGTAACAGGCTCACCGAGGGAAAAAAAAATGGCCCAAAGAAAGGAACATATCAAAGCTCCAGAACTAACTGACCAAGAGATAGACAACCTATCAGATGCACAGTTCAAAACCCTAGTAATCAGGATGCTCACAAAATTCGACGAAAAATTATCGAAATTGCTTGAACAAATGAGGAGAGATCTGCAGGGAACTGTGGGAATTCTTTCCACACGCGTGTAAACACGCGGTCCTGAGAATTTACGCGTAAAGAGCACGGCACTGCATGAGGAAAAATCATTCCCATGTGGACAAGCGTGGATCATGTCAGTGGAAAAGGAATCCTCGAATGGGAATTTGGCAAAAATGTATCTTAACAAATTCTTTAACTTGCTGAGTCTCTCTTCCTCCCAAAGCCAAGAAGCTTAAGTTAATGAATCACTGCCTCAATGTTTTATGGTCCTAAAAGTTAACAGCCCATCCGGCTGGTGTGGCTCAGTGGATTGGGCGTGGGCTGGGAACCGAAGGGTCCCAGTTTAATTCCCAGTTGGGGCACATGTCTGGGTTGCAGGCCAGGTCCCCAGTGGGGGCCATGTGAGAGGCAACCATACATTGCTCTTTCTCTCTCCCTTCTCTTCTTTCTAAAAATAAGTAAATAAAATCTTAAAAAAAAAAAGTTAACAGCCCTAGTTAGCTTACCCTCAATTTACTTGTCTCCTGTTTAATGTATACCCTGGTCCTGTCTGCCACCAGATGTGAATTTATATCCTAAAGCTCTGTTACTGAGTAAACCTACCCCTTATCTATTCCCTTCCCATATATCCTCATGACCCAACTGAAAACCCCTGTTCTGCATAAGCCCATGAATAATCAATCCAATGTAAATGTGTCCTAAAGCTTCTAATAAAAAGCCTGGCTAAGCTAGGCACGAGGTCTTTCGAAGATGTAGCGAAAGGCCCGTGGCTGCTGGACTCTATTCTCCAAGCGTGTCTCTGGGTGAGATTGATTCATGCGTCAGAGTACGGTCCCCCATGGATTTCGCTGGGACGAAATCCCAGAGTCATATGGCAGCCCAACGAGGGGCATGACGGGCCAAGAGCCACAGACCATACACCCCCACTTCAAGTTGGAAGGTAAGCGCGCATTCCTCCCGGTGAGGGACCAGCGACCAAGAGTCGTCTGGAGTGGGGCAGAGAAAAAGCCGGTACGAAAAATGTTTTATAGCCACGTTAACTTTAATAAATAAATATTATTAAGTAATTATAAAGAAAAGATCACTTTTCTTCTCTCTCAGGCATCTTTGCCGAATAGGTGAGGAGAGTAAGAACCGAGATCTTTTCATTTAAGCAGCTTTAGAGGCAAAGTCTAAGGCTTGTTTTCAAAACTGCACTTTGTAGCATTTTTTTTCTTCTAACCCTGTCCTCTCCACCACCTGCTCTTTGTTAGCAGAAGCCCCAGCCCCTCCCTCCTCAGGCCCAGCAAACAGTGTGTGGCGAGGGGTGGAGGGAGGAAGCAGCAAACAGAGAGAAAGCAGCGGGCAGAGGGAAGAATCAGGCAGAGGAAGAGAATACCAGGCGGTAAAATTTAAAAGCACAGCTGTTTTAACCTGGTAGAAAACAGAGAAAGAGAAAGCACCAGGCAAAGGAAAGGAGCAGTAACTTGGAATTCCGCTCCCCCAAAAAATCCTTGCTCTCTGTGTTATCAGAAAGTATCAAACTCCCACCTCCTAAAGCAACTGTTTTTTCAAAAAAAAGGACAGCTCTGAAAAAACTAACAGCAAACTTGGGCAAAGAGCATGAGTAAAAAAGCCCAGCTAATCTGCTGCTTATCAGCAAAAGCCCAGCCCCTCCCTCCTCCTGGAGGCAGAGAAAGACCTTGTGTTGTTAGATAGAAAGAAAAGCTTAGTAAAGAACATTGCCATGCAGAGTCTAAAAAAAAAAAGGACACTGTGTTGTAGTAAACAAACTTAAAGTAAAGAACGTTGCCACACAGATTCTAAGAAAGGGAATCTGTGTTGTTAGTAAAGAAAAGTTTAAATAAGAATGTTAATTAAAATCATTCAGCATATGCTTAATAAGAGAAGCTTGAAACTTCCAACTCAGCAAATAAGAAGGTTTTTATATTTTATATAAGAATGCTGCCCCTGGCTCTCTGAAGAAGGCACTATAGAATTAAATGTTTGGCTAAAAGTAGGTAAGAATCTAAAAAGATATTATTCCAACCACGGACCTGAGAATGTCCCAGTTGAAGCCTTCGCCCTTTGAAACCTTATCAGAAACCCTTTAAATCCACTCCTCTGTCTCCCAAGCCAATTTTCTCCAATAGTACACCTTAACTAATTCAGTTAAAACTTAACACAGACATCGGATTTAAAAAAGGCTATAATTGTTTTGAATTATTGGGACAATGTTTTAACCTAATACAGCTTCTGGAAGATACTAGATGTTTTCTTAAATATAGGGATTTTCTACATTTAATTAAAAATATGTTAGGTAAGATGCTTCTTTGGTCTGGCGGGCGTAAATAGGAAGAATTTTTCGGAGAGGAAAAACAGGAAAAAAAGTGGTGCTCCGTGGCTATTTGGAGAGGCCCCGCCCCCAACAGTCCCAAGGTCAGTGCGCGACCAGGATCAGTGCACAACACGGATCAGAGGCCCAGGTAAGTCTGCCTATAGTACCAGAGTGAGAACACGGTCGGCCCTCAGCCCGCAGCAGCTTGCGCTTCCATCAAGGGGAATTGGAGGCTGTTTGAACTCGGGGACTGAGGCCTTTCCTAGCTCATTCCAGAAGAATTGGGAACAGCTTGCAGTCAGCGGCTCTATGGCCAAGTGCGACCTGCGAAACCAAACGGGAAGCTAAAGGCCTTGCGCACCCCGCGATCCGTGGTCTAATCGTGCACAGTTCAAAAAGACCAGGGACAGTACGCAACTGGGCTCTTCAGCAAGAGCACTTTGGCACACATACCAGGGACAGACAAGAGAGGGAACAGAGGCGCACAGCTCAAAAATACCAGGGAGAGTGCGCAACCGGGGCCCCTCGGTTGGCGCTTGCTGGTGTACTACCCAGAGACAGAGTTAAAAGCCAGCACAGGTGTGTGGAGCTCACGCCGACAGCTGGGGACAAAGCCCTTGCCATCCAGCCCCAGCGCACGTAGTCCTGCAGGACCAATCAGCTTTGTGGGAATAAGGCAGAAGCACCCCGTTGAGGGTAGTGGCAGACCGGAGCTGCGGACCACACAAAATCTTGACTCAGAGCAGGGTCCAAACTATCCAGAAAGGGCACAAAAAGAACCTATTAGTTAGACCAGTGGAGAGAAAATAGGCCGTGGGAGAGCTGCCCCTATCAGGTGCACAACAAAAGACCATTTGGACCCAGAAGCACACCAAGGAACTGGGCTGGGGTCTGGACAACAGTGATGAGTACATCTCAGGAAGGAAGAAAAGCAAAACTAATATCTTCCAAGCCAAATGCAGCCTGACCGGAGAGCTTTAAAATCAGAAAGCTGAAGGTTTTTTTGTGTGTGTTTTCTTCTGTTTCTTTGTTTTGGGGTTTTTTTGTTTTGTTTTATTCTGTTTTTGTTTTTTTAGTCCTCTTCCTCTCTGTCCTTCACTAGTTTTTCATTCCTTCTTCCTCCCTATCCTTCAGTATTCTTACTCCCCTCCTCTCATATCTCTCTCTCTTTTTTTTACTTTTTTGTTTTGTTTTGTTTTGTTATTTTTAATTTATAAAAGAAAAAAAAATTTTCTTTTAATTCGTCCTTCCACTCTTTCCTTCTTTATACTTTATTCCTCCTTCCTCACTTCCTTTCCCTATAGTATTCTTTCTCCCTTCCTTCACTCCTTTTTTCCCTTTCTTTTTCTTCTTTCTTTCCCCCTCATCCTCTCTCCTCTTTACCTACAGGTGAGACATACAATCCTGGAGCTGTGAAAAGACCAGAGTCAGTCCCGGACATGGGCCACTCCAAAAAACAGAGACAGTGAAACAAAATTAACTTTGCTACTCCAGAGAACTTGACAGATTAATTTAAGAAACAGAGGATAGCAAGAAGAGTCTCACAAACATTGGGAAGACAAAGAAGCAACCCCCAAATGAAAGGAAAGGAAGACACCACAGAAAGAATGATAAACAAAACAGAAGCAAGCCAACTATCAGATATTGAGTTCAAAGCATTGATTATCAGGAAGCTCAAGAAGCTCGATGATCTCGCAGAGAATTTCCAGAAACTACAGGGAAACTTAAATGAACTCACTGCAAACTATGTCAGCATGAAAAAGGAAATAGAAACTATCCAAAAGGGACAAGCAGAAATGAAGAATACAGTATCTGAACTAAAGAACACAATAGAAGGAATCAAAAGTAGGATCGATGAAGCAGAGGATCAGATCACCGAGCTGGAAGACAAAGTAGAAAAAAACACCCAAAAAGAGCAGGACCAGGAAAAGAGACTCAGAAAGAATGAAGAGGTATTAAGGGAAATGCAGGACAACATGAAAAGTAATAATATTCGTATAACAAGGATACCTGAAGGGGAAGAAGAAGGGCAAGGAATAGAAAGTCTGTTTCAAAAACTAATGATGGAAAACTTCCCGAATATGATGAGAGAAAAAGTCACACAAGTCCAAGAAACACAGAGAGTCCCAATCAAAAGGAACCCAAACAGGCCCACTTCAAGACACATCATCATTAAAATGGCAAAATTCCAAGAGAAAGAGAGAATCTTAAAGGCAGAGAGACAGAGACAGGAAGTAACATACAAAGGAGCCCTGATAAGGTTAGCAGCTGACTTCTCAACAGAAAAACTCCAAGCCAGAAGAGAATGGCAAGAAATATTCCAAGTAATGAGAACCACAGGCCTGCAACCAAAACTACTCTACCCAGCAAGGCTATCAATCAAGATAGATGGCCAAATAAGGAGCTTCCCAGACAAAAGAAGTCTAAAAGAATACACCTCCACCAAACCAGCTCTGTAAGAGATGCTAAAGGGACTGATTTAAGGAAAGGAAGGGAAAGACAGAGAGTGAAGAACACAGGTACAAAAAAAAATGGCAATGAATAAGCACCTATCAATAATAACCTT